>AWOL01S0014614.1:253498-344856 GCA_000715115.1 Nicotiana otophora
ATGCATTGTGAGTGGGTGAGAATTGTGCAAATAATGCAAGTGCTCAACTTGTAATGTCTAGAACTTGCCCGGTTGGTTTCTCAATGCAAATCGCAGGTTGATGATTGGGTGTTGAAATGATCTTAGGCTCTCTTTGTGGTTGCTAACTAATTTTTGACAGAATTGACTTCCTTAGTGCATTTATTATCCTAGTTATCCCTCGTTGAGGCTACTACATTACAAACCTTTACACCTTTTTGAAATAATTCCCTCTTTTGACCCCGTACCTCCTTGAATGATTAAGAATGAGGCTAAAAACCTAAGTTTGGGGGTGTTGGTGTTAATTGGAAATTAGTAAGGTTATACATTGTGTGTAGAAGCAAATACCCCAATGTTGTGTGGATGAAGATATTCAAGCTCCAAAAGAAAAACAAAAGAAAATATATGAATATATATAAAAGAAATATGTTTGTGGAGTCTTGTGAAAATTAAAGAGATACTTTGATGTAGTTCTATGTCAGTAACTAGAAGTCAATGAGGGCTATGTGGTTCAAAAAGAAGTAATGTGTATGTAGCGTTCAAGGAGGATACAATCACTATATTCCCAAATATTTGTCCAACTTGTCCCGAAGCCTACACTACAACCCTTAAAATGTCCTTTGTGTTATGCAACAACTTATTCCTAAGATAGCAATGAGTTAAAAGAAGGGCAAGCATATAGACTGCTACTTGTAGCACTTAGAATTCTTTCTGAGTGCAAGAGTGTTTGATTGCATCCCCTGTACATATTTGTTGAGTTGTGGATTTTCTTTGATGTGAGAAAGCATGAATTGTAAGATTTAGCATAAGTTAGGTTTCTTGACGTAGGATACAAGTGCATATCTAGTTGTGGGTAGCAATCAGTCATTGCTCTTGAGGCTCGATGCTTACAAACTGATTAATCAAACTGTTAAATGATCTTTGTCTTGGAAAAAGGGCAAATAAATGTAGTTACATGCTTGTTAGCTAAAAGTCAGCACCATCTATAGTCACTGCTACTTTTTGATTAGTCGGAAGTAGATTAGTATTTGGTAGGCTGACTTTGTTTTACTTGCTTGAGGGAAAGCCAGAGTCTAAGTTAGGGTGTTGATGTGCCGTAATTACATAGACTTTAGCTCGTCTTTTAAAGAATTTTGAGTCATTTCTTATGTAGTGTTGGTCTTTTGTAGAAACCAGACTTGAAGAACCAAGAACACGAAAAAGATGACAAAACCCATAGAACGGCAGAAATGCGGCAAGTTTGCGACCGCAAAAGTGATGTGCGGGCTGTTGACCAACCGTAGAGGGAAATAGTCCATCCCAGTTCTAAGAGTACATTATGCGGTCGCATAACACTTGTGAGGACCGCATAATGATCGCACAAATGCCAAAAGAGTTTATGTGAAAATGATTTTGCGGTACCAAATGTTGTCGCGAAATCAATGTACGGACCGCATAACAGAAGTGCGATGGAAAACTGGAGAACTGAGCAATCAACTCTGCGAAGGAATTAAAGATATGCGTGCCGCGAAAGTGTTCTGCAACCCATTCTGTGGTCGCAGACTTGATCAGCAAGGTTATTTTTGTTACTTTTTGACTCCGACATTTAGCCCATTATAAATAGAATAACTAGAGTTTTTGTGAAACATCTTGTCAAAAAAAGAGGCTACACTTAGAGCATTGAATGTACCATTATTTTGGAAGCTTTTGAAGAGAGAATATTATCATCTTTGTAAGCTTTATGACTTCATTTAATATTTTGTTCTTGGATTCTTGTATGAGTAGTTAGTTCTAAATACTAAGGTTGTGGACCTTAAATGGGTGTAATGTTAATGGGTGTTTACCATTGAATATATAAATATATATATAATGGTTGGTATCTATTAATTTCTCATGCTTCATTTATTGTTGATGGTTGCAAACATTGACTAATGCCATTTCACTCTATCATTACCTGGAAAAGTGGGTTAGGGTTTTGTAGAATTGAATAGCAAAAACTTAAGGCTTTAAACCTTGTTTAATAGAATCACTTAGGAATAAGTGGGTTCTATTTGACATATATTGGTTGTTCTTAATTGTAACTCTTTTATATTTGGGAAAATCATAAAGAGAAAATACTACCTANGAGGCTTTAAACCTTGTTTAATAGAATCGCTTAGGAATAAGTGGGTTCTATCTGTCATATATTGGTTGTTCTTAATTGTAACTCTTTTATATTTGGGAAATCATAAAGAGAAAATACTATCTAACTATTGGGAAATATTGGGTAGTCATTTAGGAACCATTTGCATATATAAGGACCTTCCTGTAGCAATATATCATATTAACACTGATAGCATTACATTCCATTGATGGAAACACAACCTTGGTTTTCTTAATCAAATTAATTAGATTCTTTAAACAAACTAGTTTTCTTGATAATTCACAATTACAACACTCGCTTTATAAATTAAAGGAGTAGGATTACGACTTAAGTAAAGTTTCACACTATTCAAATAAACTTTTCACATCTATTCCCTATGGGATTCGACCCCAAGCTAGTTGGGTTATTATTTTTGACATCGACCGCCTTACACCATTTATTTAGGTGTAATTTGAGGGTATCACAAACCCAGGAAGCTCCGAATCTCTGTAGCTGAAGGAGGTCTAGGCCAGTTCTGAACTGCCTCAATCTTCCTAGGACATACTCTTATGCCATATGCAGATCCAACATGCCCCAAGAAGGCTATTTCTCAGGATCTGAAGTACAATACAAAGATGTTGCTCATGCTCCTCTCAACTACGGGAGTAGATCAAGATATCATCAATGAATACGATCACAAATGAATCCAAATAGGGATTGAATACCTGGTTCATCAAATCTAGAAATATTGTTGGGGCATTTGTCAACCCAAATGACATCACTAGGAACGCATAATGACCATACCGATTCCAGAAAGCTGTCTTAGGGACATTCGATTCCCTAATCTTCAACTGATGGTAGCCAGACCTCAAATCAATCTTCGAAAACACCTTGGCACGCTGAAGCTTTTCAAATAAGTCATCAATCCTTATCAACGGATACTTGTTCTTGATAGAGACTTTGTGCAACTTCGAATAGTCTATACACGGCCTCATCAACCTATCTTTCTTATTCCCAAACAACTCAGGCGCACCCCAGAGTGAGACACTAGGTCTAATGAATCCCTAATCAAGAAAATCTTGCAACTGCTCCTTCAATTCCTGTGGGGCCATATGGTATGGTGGAAGAGAAATGGGCTGAGTTCCCTTAGCCAAATCAATACATAAGTCAATATCTATGTCGGGTGGCATCCCCGGCAGATCTACAGGAAATACCTTTGGAAACTCGTGCACAACACGTACTGAATCCATGGAAGGAACCTCCACACTCGAATCACGAACATAGGCTAGATATACCAGACATCCCTTCTCAACCATACGTCGAGCCTTCACATAAGAAATAACCCTGTTGGTAGAATGGCCAGGAGTCCCTCTCCACTCTAATCAAAGGAACCCCGATATGGATAAGGTCATCGTCTTTGTGTGATAATCCCGTATAGCATGATAAGGTGACAAACAATCCATATGCAATATAGCATCAAAATCTACCATATAAAGAAGTAGAAGATATACACAAGTCTTAAGACTCCTAATAGTAATCATACATGAGAGATAAACACGTTCTACAATAATAGAATCTCCCATAGACGTGGACACATACATCATCTCGATCCGTCTAGCAATATCTACAGACCTTTTAAAAGTAGCATCATCTCCGGTCTGTTTGGCCATATGTAGCTTGATAGTGAAAATGAGTCCATCAATGAATCTACTCCCTCTCTCCCTCTCAGTAGGAAGCAAGATGATGACATGGCAATCTAGGTCCGCAAATTGAGTCTCATACTAGGTAATAGTCATACTACCCTACTGAAGACGCTCAAACTGCCTGTAGTAATCCTCCCTCAAGAGTGACAGGAATGAACTTCTCTAGAAATAGCTGTGAAATCTGATTACACGCAAGTGCAGGTCAACCTGCTGCTCTAGTCAACATATAATCTCTCCATTATCTCTTGGCGGAACTAGTCATTTGAAATACTATAAAGTCGACCTCATTGGTCTCAACTATTCTCATGTTGCGCAACACCTCGTGGCAATGGTCCAGGTAATCCCGTGGGTCATAAAAAAATGCACCACTAAAATGAATAAGGAAGAGCTTTGTAAGCTTATCCAATCTCATCAAATCCTCAGAAGACATAGCGGGCCTATCATTGGCCTTTGCCGCAACAGCCGGCTGAACCACCACAACTGGCTGGGCTACTGGAGTCTGATACTGGGGAGTCTCCTACTCTCGGGTGTGAGTAGAGGGAGTTTCTACTCCTCCCCCAGCCCGGGAGACAGTTGGTGCCACCGGGAATGCACCGGTCTAGGACACACTCTCCATAAGTTCCACCAAGCAAACTAGAGCATCATGAAGCACTGGAGTGGCTATGAACCCCTCTGAGATCTAAGTTGGTCTGACGGGTACAACATGAGTTGGAACCGCATCATTAGGATCAATCTAAGGCTCCACTGTGGGTGTTGTTTCTCGAGTTCTACACTGAACTCTGCCTCTACCTCGACCTCTTCCCCTGGTAGTAGCTATCATAGAAGGCTCTGTCTCCTACCTGGCTACAGATGGTGTACGTACTCTCTCCATCTGCGATAGAACAATAATAGAATGGTTCAACCATCAATGATAGAATAAAACCGCACAATAGAGAAGGAGAGAAGTGAGATTTTTCCTAAACTCCATATCCTTTGGAAGATAAGTACAGACGTCTTTGCACCACTCCTCTAGACTCTACTAAGCTTCCTAGTGACTTGCGAGACCTAAGGAACCTATGCTCTGATACCAACTTGTCATAACCCAAAATTCCCGCCCTCTGAAACGTGATGGCGCTTAACATTTCACTTGCTAGGCAAGCCAACGTTAGATGTAGTTATTAACCAGTTAATTTTAATCAAAACCAATAAGTTGAATAAAACTATAATAAAGTTAATCAAATAAAATAACAATGATATTCAGATCCAATCCCAGAACTACTGTCATAAGTACACGAGTGACTAGAGTACTATAATTAAAAATTTGAATGAATGCATAACTATCTGAAATGAAATAAACAACTAGATTAATGTAGAAGAGAACTTCAAGACTGCAAAATCCATGCAGTTGTACCTCGAGTCTATGTCAAACACATGATATGAGCAATCTACCGACCGCCGCTGGGACCGACTCAAAAATCTGCACAAGAATTGGAGAGTTTTGAATGAGTACAACTAACCCCATGTACTCTATGAGTGCCAGGCCTAACCTCAACAAATTAGTGAAGAGGCTAAGGCGGGTCACTTACAATAAACTGTAGGCAAAATAATAATAATAATAATAATAAGAAAGGAAATAGGAAATGAAGACAAAGCAGTAAACTAATGGAACCAAACTCAATCTTCGAAATCAGTAAATCCAGAAATATAAGTCCTCAGAATTTCAAATGAATATACTAAATGCTAACAGAATACAGGTATGAGTACAACACACACAATCTGTTGTGGCACACAACCTGATCCCACCAGACAAACAATCCTCCCTTATTTCACCAAATTAATGTCAAGAATCACATATAAAACTCATTGTGGCACGCAACCCGATCCCACCGTATAATCAGAATCAATATCATAATCCTCCCTCATTTCACCATATCAATATCAAAATCACATATATAATCTATTGCGGCGTGCAACCCAATCCCACCATATCAATATCAAATCCTCCCTCATTCCACCATATCACAACTGTTACAGCATGCAACCTGATCCATAAACAAATTCAATAAATGTAACCAATCCAATAACTCAATTCACTAGAATCTCTACAATTAAAGAATATGAAAGCAAAGCAATAAAGGAACCCCGTACCAAATCTAGGAATCCTACAAATAATACAAAGCAACAAGACAAGAAAAATATATGAAAGTTAAAGTGTACAAGTAAAACAATTAAGGCAAGTAGCAATTAATCATGGAATCATTGAAGGAACGAACACTTCAATACAAAAGTAATTAATGACAAGTAACAAGTTACGACATAGAACATAATCAAAGCATGTATGCCTTTACACATGTAATTCACATAACATATAGTTCAAGGGTTCCTAATTCCCTCAACTGAAGGTTGGACCAAACACTTACCTCGCTCCGCAAGCAAATATAAGCTCAATCGGGGCCTTTCCTCTAAATGGTTCCTCCAAACCAATCGAATCTAATCAAAATGGACTTAATACCAACAAACAATGATAGGGAAATCAATTAAAATACATAAAGCAAAGATCTTTACATTTTCCCCAAAAAGTCAACATAAGCCAACCTCGGGCTTCCTTTGTCAAAACTTGAGATTCGGACCAAAACCCAATTATTATTTCACCTCCGAGCCTGATTATGTGATTAGTTTCAAAATGCGACCTCAATTTGAGATCGAAATATCATTTTTTACAAAACCCCTAATTTTACCCAAATTGCTAATTTTCTACCATGAAAGAGCATATATTATGGTTGAAAATTAATGAGTATTGATGGAAATGGAAAACAACAAGTTAAAGTATATTAACCTATGAAATGGGGATGAAATTGCTCTTCAAAATCACGTCTAGGCCGAGCTCTAATGTGAAGATGGTGAAAAATGAAATATATCCCGTCTTGGGAACATTTAAGTCACAGGGCGTCAGGCCTTTTTCGCACTCACGAAGGTTCTGACGCGATCGTGAAGTGCAGTGGACCAAGTGTCCCTCATGTCCTTTGTGTTCTCATAGATCTACAGACTAACTCCTTCCAGGAATCCCCTAAACCTTCGCGTTCACGAGAGGGTGGTCGCGTTCGCGAAGGGTAAGCCACCCAATGCTTCGTGTTTGTGACAGAATCCTCATATTCGGGTAGAACAAAACCACCCCAGCCCCAAGTTCCCCTTCGCTATAGCGAAGCACAATGCACCAGACATCAGAAATCTCAGAAACCATCAATTGCCTAAGTCAAAAATCGATTTGCCGCATATCCGAAACTCACCGAGCCCCTCGGGCTACTAACCAAAAATGCACACTAGTGTAATAATACCATACGAACATGCTCGCATAATCACAACACCCAAATAACACTAGGAACTACGAATCGAACATCAAAATGAATGATATTTTCAAAAAAACTCAAAAACATGCAAATTTACAATCGGATGTACGAATCACTCCAAATAAACTCTGTTTTGCGCCAAATTTTGTAGACAAGTGATAAATAGTGAAATGAACCTATTCCAAGTTCCAGAACAAAAATTTGAACCTGATAGCAACAAAGTCAACCTACTCACAAACTTAGGAATTGTTTTAGCCTTCAAATTACTAGCTTTCAAAAAAGCATGTTAAATTAAGTCCCCAATAATGATACGGACCCACCAGAACTGTGAAAATATCGATCCAGGTAGGTATACACAAAACATTGACCGTAGATAACTCAAATGAGTTTTTCTTAAGTTTTTCACATAAACCTTTCTGGAAAAAGACAAGGATTGTGCATGCAAATCGAGAAAGGCTAAACGGAGCTATTCGAGGTCCCAAAACACATAAATGAAGGCTAAAACTCAAAGTTATCTATTGGGTCATCACATATTTGCATTTGGAAATTTCTAAAAGGTTTTGTCACTATTTGGCAAAAGTTAGAATTTCAAGGTTCGGAATGTTCATAAGTTTGACCGGGAGTTGACTTTGATGATATATAATTCAGATTTATTTTTCAGGGAATGGAGTAGATTTGTTATGTCATGTGAGGTCATTCCGAAGTAATTTAATATGGTTCGACATAAGATTTGGAAGTTAAAAGTTCAAAAGTTCATTAAGCTTGATTTGAGGTTTGATTCATTGTTTTGGTGTTGTTGTGTGTGATTTGAGGTATCGAGTAGATCCGTGTTATATTTTGGAACTTGTTGTCATGTTTGGACGGTGTCCCAAGGGGCTCGGGTGAGTTTCAGACGTGGTTCGGATTGTTTCGGGTGGTTTTGTATTGTTGGTTTTCTGCTGTTACTTGTTGCTTCTTCTGTTCTTTGCAATCGCGAAGGGTGTTTTTGGTCTGCTGTAAATTTTTTCTTCACGTTCGCCTGAGGATGAACGTGTTCGTGTAGAGTTTGTGTTGGTCTTCATCGGTTTCGAATTTGCTTCTACGCGTTCACGGAGTGATTGGGATGAGCTGGGCAGTATGCTGGTTTCCTCTTCGCGTTCGTGATGTCGTTCCCGAATTTGTGAGGCTTGTGCGATGAATGCGTAGTGTTAATGGTGGCAGCATAATATTTGTGCATCGCGATCGCGAGGGTACTACCACTATCGCGTAGAGTATCTGTGGGCAGTGCATGCAACACTCTATTATTGAAGGTTTCGTCCATTTTCGCATATTTAGAGCTATGGATCTCGGATTAAGGCGATTATTTAGGTAATTTTCACCATATGGAATGGGCGAAGTGTTTTCTACTTGGTATTGATTTTACTCCGTGATTCCATCTTTATTTTTGGAATTTGATTCATGATTTCAAAAGAGAAATTGGCATTTTTTGTCTAGAATTTAATAAAGTAAATATTTGAGTTCTGAACAACGATTCAAAGTCGTATTTGAGTGAAACTAGTATGGTTGGACTCGTAGTTGAATCGATTGTCGGATTTTGTGAGTTTTTTCGGGTTCCGAGGTGAGAGCCCGGGTTTGACCTTTTGGTTGATTTTGGGGTTTTGATTACAGATTCAACCTTTATCGATTGGGTTTATTTCCTTTGGCATTATTTTGATGTTCTTCAGTTGCCTTTGGCTAGTTTCGAGTTGTTCAGAGGTTGGTATGCACGAGATGGAGTTTCTAGAATATTTTCTGGCTTGCTCGGTATTGGATTCAGCTTGTTCAAGATAAGAAACACTTCTAAACTTGGTGCTGAGGGTATGAACCCCTGAATATATATGTTATGTGTTTGGTGTTGAGGTGACGCACATGCTGAGTGACGGGTGCGTGGGCGTGCACCGTATGAATTATACTCGATCGATTCTGTGGTACTGTGCAGTTACCTAATCTTATTTTTATCCATGAAATTCTACGTGCTAGAGTAATTGAGTTGTGATCCATGTTAGAATTCATGTTTAGGCTATATGCTTATACTATTGGGACCCACTAAGGTCATTTATATTGTTGAGTTAGTTGCTTAAATTGCAATTACATACTCAGTCATATTCATTTATTTGCATATCATATCTCAGTCTCTATTATCATTTGTTGTCACATCATGTTATTATTGTTTGGGATGATTGGCATGAGATATTTGTGCCAGAGAGATTGGAGGGATTGAAGACTGGGTTGGGGTTTGAGGATCGGATTGTGATTAGATTCATGATGGGATCGGGCTACACGCCGCAGCAGGTTTTACTAACTCATGATAGGATCAGGTCGCATACCACAACAAGTTTTATTGACACATGTTGGGATAGGGCTACACACCGCAACAAGTTTTATTGATTCATGATGGGATCGGACTGCACACCGCAACATATTTTATTGATTCATGATGCGATCAGGTTGCATGCCATAAGTAGGTTTTATTGAATCATGATGGGATCAAACGACACGACGTGACAAATAATGTTGGCTTACATTAGAGCTTGGTTGGATCCGCCCCTCCGGAGTCTGACATAACAGCAGTGAGCGCATGTACCATACAGTTTTGAGTGACTAAGTGTGCTTTGTGATTGAGCGTGATGAGTGGGAGTGCGAGACAATGAGATTGAGTACTCTGAGAGTGAGTACACTAGTTCATCATGGTGATGCATGTATTTAATTTGACATGCATACTTCACATATAGGTATAGATATGCATTTCCTCATGCTACACTGTTTGGTGACATTCATGATTTCACATGAACACTGACACGTAGGCATAGAGATGTACTTTACTCATTCCATCCGAGAATGAAATATCTTATCTGCTGGTTAACGTTTTTGGGGTACAGTTTTCTGATATACTCATGTTTTGTTAATTTGGGTGAATGATTTTGGTTTTATTGTTATATATGAGAAGCATGCCTATTTTCCGAACTGTGAACAAGCTGAGAATCATATCTTGGAGTTATTAGTTTTGTTGCTTTTATTATATTGTTACGCGTTGTTCTTGGTTATTAGTGTTGGACTCTTACCGTTGTCCAAGATCGTCACTGCTTTCAACCTAAGGTTAGGTTTGTTACTTATTGAGTACATTGGGTCGGTGGTACTCATACTACATTTCTGCACCTTGCGTGCAGATGTTCGCTGCTGATGATGATGTGTTCGTTGGAAGCCGGATATGAAGATGTACCTTCGTTCCGGTTGTAGCTGCCTCTTGTTCATGGTAGCCTTAGATTTGTAAAGAAAATTGGTTTATGTACATTTCGAACAGATGAACAATTGGGCAAAAGTTATACCAATGAGATTTGGCCAAATTATAGTACAATACAAATTGCTTTTTGTACAATTGTTCATTGTTGTATTCGTCCTCCTTGGACATTTATATATAGTAATAATATATGTTCCCTACTTCTGACACCCAATGTACTCAATAAGTAACAAACCTAATCTTAGGTTGGAAGTAGTGACGAGATGGGACAAGGTTCAGAGCCCAACTCCAGTAACCAACAATAGTCCATAACAATATAATAAAAGGGTACATAAAATAACTCATAAGTAAGATGCTCAACTCGTTCACAGTTACGGAAAAATAGACATGCTTTTCAAGTATAACAGTAAATCCCGGATCTTTCACCGAAAACCCAAAGCATATGAGTAAGTTTGAAAATTGTGATTTGTCCAAAAAAACCTTTCAAAAATAAATAAGTTATTTCATTCTCAGATAGTATCAGGAAAGTACATCTCTATGACATGTCAAGATACATGCATAATCATGAATGTCACCAAAATCGGGTAGTAGAAGGGAATACATCTCTATGCATGTATCCCAAGTACGCATGCCAAATGCAATGCATCACAGTGATGAACTCATGTACTCAGACTCTCATTGTACTCAATCTCACTGTCTCGCATTCTCTCTGACCATGCTCAATACTCAGCACATCCAGCACTGTACAATACCTGCTGCAGTGTGCATCCCGATCCACATATAGTCATAAGGCCCGTTGCAGCATGCAACCCGATCCACATATATATAGCCATACAGCTCATTGCGGCGTGCAACCCGATCCACATATATATAGCCATAAGGCTCGTTGCGACGTGCAACCCGATCCACACACACACACACAAAGACACACACACACATACACACACACACACACACACACATACACACATATATATATATATATATATATATATATATATATAAAATCAACTGCGCTTACTAGGGTGTGTACAGACTCCGGAGGGGGCTCCTTCAGCCCAAGCGCTATAATCTGCACGGACAAATCACGTACTATATTATCAATATCTGGATCCGCACGGACAACTCACGTGTTGCACAGACAACGCAGGTAATATGGTGACAATATCCTCATAATCAGGCCCTCCGCCTCACTCAGTCATCAATCTATCCTGTCTCTCGGCTCACAACACTCATGCTAGCAGCCAAATCAATCATATGAGATGTGATAATAAACAATAACACAGACTGAGATATGATATGTAATGATGATTGTGACTGAGTACAAAACTGAAATTAAGCAAATAACTCAACAGCAAAGAACGACCACTTTGGGTCCCACTGGTACTGACATATAGCCTAAACATGATTTCTAGCATCACTTATTATGGTAAGCCAAACACTTAGAAATGTTTTGAGAAAATATTTATAACTAACTGGAAAAGGATAAACTAATCTAGAAAGCAAGTAAAATGATCAATGGCTACAAGCATGGATGCATTGGGAATTACACTCTAGTAATGATCCAATGTATTTCACGGTTTTACAAATATGAGTGAGTTTATATTAATTAGCCTCGAATATTAATTCTATATTAGCTTCTTCCAAAAACTAACAAGACTTCCTAATTGAATTATCCCTAAAATAATTAACAGATTAAGCGCACCCGAATATGGCTACAAGTAGTTCAATCCTATCCCTAGGTAGAATCTATTCTTTCCCAACCCCAAATTATCTTTCCCAGAATTAATTCGAAGTGAATGGGCGAGTCCTAGAGTTAGCTAATCCATTTAGAAATATTAAAGAGCAAGAATAATTAAAGAAACAATAACTCACTTCATAATAAATAAAAATCATTTAATACATAAGCACAACAAGATATTTAATCAAGACATTAAATATGAATATTCCCATAAACAAGATTCAAGTGTTGGAAAAAATACGACACACTTAGATATACAATACAAAGCAAGGAAATGAAGAAATGAACATAAATGGGCAAGAAATTCTCAACCAAAAGCTTCAAATCTTCAAGTCCCAAGTGTGTGTGCAAAAACCTAGCTCCAAAACTTGTCTTCATAGTCAAGAGATGTCAAAGATATTCTCCAAAGCTGCCAAAAATGCCAAAGATATTTTACAAATGAGCTAGGTCGTGAATTAAATGGTTTTGGGCTCAAGAACGTGAAATGCCTAAACTGCTTCACGATCGCAAGCTAGAACCCGCGTCCGCGTACGGTAGTTGACAACCGCTCATCTGTTTCTTTATCGCGTTCGCAAAATTTGCCCTGCGTTCGCGGTGAATAGTTTCTTAGCCTTCTGCGATCGCATGTCAATGTTCGCGATCGCAAAGAGTATTATCTAGCGACGGTCATTTTTTCTCATTTTAACACATTTTGACTTGGTTTCTTCCGTATCTTCTCTAAATCACTTGATACCTGGAATATGCAAATAAACCTCAATAAATGCCTTAGTTTCTCGACAAAATCATACAAAAGCCTAAGTATCAAGAAGAGATAATTTGGTAAAATACCAACTTATCAAACTCCCAAACATAAACTATTGCTTGTCCTCAAGAAATTCAACAACTAAAAACATCTTTAAATAAAATCATCAATTAAGCTCAATGGCATACCAAACATCATTTCAAGTCAAAAGGTTCAGAATAAACACAATCTAGTGACTTTGGTTGGTACCAACAATTAATCCAAAGCATATGAATTGCCAACAACTTCTCATTTCAATTCAAGTGCTCAAACACTACATTAATCAAAGTAGTAACCAAGTCATAACACTAAAGGTTCAAAATTTGCCTCATTATTACCACAATTTTCTTTTGTTCATTACTCCCAATTGGAGATTGGATTATGTTTACAGCCCAAAATTTCATGTGCCCTCACACTTAAGAGTGAATCCCAACTTATAAATTACAATTTAAACACAAATGGGATATCGAATGGAAAGAATTAACTCTCTCACACACAAAAAGATATTCAAATGCACATAAGTAGTGCCATAGGCTTGCCCTTCATGTATTTCTCCACTAATGTAGATACTCTTGGTTCAAAATCAAGTAGGACTTAAAGGATTATAATGTAGGTATTTTGTTATGGTAGGGCACAATTTGGATAACAGTGACTCGAAACCTCCCTAAGCACTACAATTTGCAACAATTAAAGCACACTTCTTTCAAAAACTTTTTTCATCCTTTCTTCACTTTTCATTCCACACCTAATTTTCCCTTTATTCACAACTCCTTATTTTTCATTAATTTTTCTTCTTTCTTACTCTTTGTTTTTCAAGGAAGGTTCCACTATTTTGTTTTGGTTACATTTCACCTTTTAAGCAACTTCCACATCACAACTTTTCCAACCTTCACCCCCAAACTTAGGCTTTTAGACTACGTTTACACTTTCAAAGTACTTAGGTAGGTAGGATGCCAAAAGATAGATCAATAAAGAACTAAGGATTAAAGCTTGTAACATGGTTTCCAAAGAAAATGTTTAAAGGCTCAAAAGGGGTTGACTAGGAAAAATATGCAAGGGTAGGATATTTAAAGCACAACGACGGTCCAAGGAAGTCCTAACATCATTTTTTAAACCAAGTTAGTCTAGGATTTTGCCTTGAATCACATTCTGGGAAAGTTCTAGACTATAAATAATGCAAAAGAACTCAAAAACAATCTCACCACACATGGCACATGCAAACTCGAGTGACATATAAATCGAAAATGCAATTAAAACTAGTGAACCCAAAGAAAAGCACATATAGCCTAAAAGACTATTTAATGAATCAAAGAGCTAAAATGAGAACCTAAAGGTCACAATAAGGATTATCACTTCAATCATTTTTCATTTTAAAGTTCAAGACTTCATATGGCAGAGTTTAAATCATGTTGGTACCAAACAAGACACACGTTGGTTTATGGACCAAACGATCACACACAATAACCAATTTATTCACTACTAGCTACTAAACTAAATAAAAAAAATATTTACCTAAAAATAAAAATAAAACTAAAAAATACTAATCCCTTAAGAAAGTTTTCACGCCATCCATCATAGGGAAGAGTCATCCGGTTCGACACAAATTATTTTCTTGGAAAAGAACCGCGGCAGAAAGAAAAACCAAGGAGTTTAATTAATATTAATACAAGTAAATAAGGTAATAAAATAAGAAAATAAAAACTAATGCTAATATGCTAGAAATAACAACAAAATATCTCTAATAAACTATAACGTTAACCAATCTACACATGTTCACAAACCTGGTCACGCTCTACGTACATCCATCATATCTAAATGAGCCACCGCCAACCTAAAGTATTGCACTGCCCTCAATGCAACTAAACAAAACAAGGAAAAATGAGAGAGGTGGTCCATGAAACTGCATCACTCCAAGCTGGAGGTACTGGGAACTATGAACTCCCAATCATCCTCGCCGCCATCATCTTATCCACAAAATTTCCTCAATGTGCTCATAATCTTTGTCAGAACTTGCTTTTCTTCTTTTCATGTTCTCCCAGCTTTAGCTGTCTCCGTTCAATCTTACCCAATTTAGATTTAATGGCTTGCTTCTCCTTAGCTAGATCTGACAAAGTTGGCACCTTTCCTTGGCCAGCTGGACCTGCAGATGCGCCTTATCCAGACGATCCAGAAGGGAGACCAGCTACAAGCTGGCGTACCTGTGTCTACATGCCATAGACCTGGTGAGAGATATACCTAAGTGTGAGGGGTCCCTGCTCAAGTGGTACAATAGAAGTATAATTCCCTGTGGCATCTACGGGAGAAACAAGCATCTCAGTGATGATGTCAAGAAACTGGCCAAATGAGGGAGATGCTACATCAATATTTCTTTTCTTCTTTGCATTCCCTGCTCCCCTTTCTCAGTAACGTATGAATGAGCTTATTTGGGTTCTTTTCCCTCTATATAGGCCTCTTCTCCACCCCCAACTCATAGCATAAATAAGTGATAAGGGATGGGAATAATAAACTCTTAGTTCTCTCTGCAACCACCTCTGATATCTCATCAATAATAAGCTATCCCGCATTCACTGGTGTGCCCTCTATGATAGTGCAAATCACCTTTGCCTTCTCAATTGTAACCTATATCTCATTACGTGAAGGCATGACTCGAGAACAGACAATGGAGAGCCAAGTCTTGACCTCGGTAGTAAACTCTGAAGACTCGATCCTTGAGTGATTTCTTATCTAGTTCGGCATCTTTACACCCTGCAAATGGTTCACAAACCACTGTGTGCCCAACTCTTTAGCTCTATCACAGTACATCTGGTTGTCAGCATTGGGAAGATTGTAATATGCATTTATCAGTTCTGGATCAAAGCGGACTTGATTGCCCCTAACAGTAACAACCAAATCATTCTTGAAGTCAGTCTCCACTACATTTGCATGCAATTCTCTTATCACTTCATGATTGGCTTTTCTTGGTTCTTCCGCAAAGCAAATACATACACTCGATACTAATCTTCCATGGAACTCAGGCCATCGACCTTCAAGTTCGGTCAAGAGAATGACTTTTTCCTTAATCATACTTTTACACAACTGTTTGTCATAGCGGTGGGAACATCTTAATGATGAGAATATGTCCCGATCAGAGCACTCCTCTTTGGCAACTTGTTCGACATATTCTTGAATATTTTCATTTGATGCCAAGGCTATTTTCAAGATCAAAGTACTTGTTAATTGCGATCGCATTTCAATACTAGTGTTCGCGTAAAAAAAACTTACCAAAAAGACACGATCATGTTTCTGTGATCGCGTAAGGATAGAAAAATTTTGTTTTTCCTAATTGCATGTCGTTTTATGCGATCATGATGTTCAACAGTTTCCTTCAGTTTTCATTAGCTACTATTTTTTTGATGTTCGGTTACCCCGATCTGCTCAAATCAACTCCAAGAGTGGTGAAACTTGG
The DNA here is from genome assembly GCA_000715115.1 of Nicotiana otophora. Lineage (NCBI taxonomy): Eukaryota > Viridiplantae > Streptophyta > Magnoliopsida > Solanales > Solanaceae > Nicotiana > Nicotiana otophora. The sequence goes on from AWOL01S0014614.1 coordinate 269,870, forward strand.
CAGATTGGTCAAAAATAATATACTAATCTATTCTAAAAAAACAAATTTCAAAAATGACTCAAAATTTGAGGACGATGGGTTGCTTCCCACCAAGCGTCGCATTTAACATCGTGGCATGACACGAATCAAATTTACCACTTTTTTTGCCACTTGGATGATAAGAATTGGGCACCTAACTTGGACTCAAGCCTGTGACCACGAGCAGGGGGGGAGGGTGGTGGTAAGTAGATGATCAAGCCAAATGCCATTTGCTTCATTTTGTATTTCTTGGCTTTTATGTGCGAAGTGTCATTTTTCCTTCTTGTACTTTCAAAATGCAAGATGTATGGCTTTTGCTTCTCCTCTTCGCAATCCCTCATTGACTCGTATAGTTTAATTCCCATATCATCACACAATTCCAAAGTCGAGCAATGCTTGGAATATGACATTAAGCCTCCAATGTGCAATCCTTTTCGGATTTTGACATCCTCTTTTTTCCCCGAACTAGAGTCAACTTCAACCATATTTTTTATTACACCGGTTTACCCTAATTACATATTTTTCTTGGCATCACTAAAAAGTATGAAGTTGGTTGGCGGATGTTCAATTCTTGATTCCTCAATATAAAGCTCACTTTCTTCCTCGAAGTTGGACTCTTCTTGACTTCTTTCCACACTTTCAAGTTGGTGGGCATAGTGATCCTCAACCAATATTTTCATTTGATCTTCCAAAGTTCGGATATTCTCATCATTTTGAGTCAAAACTAGTTTCAAGTCCTAGTGTTCCAAGTTGTGCTTCTCCACATTTTCATGAATGGCCTCAAACATGAGCATCATCATCTCGTTTTGAGCATTTGAGAGTTCTTCTTGATTTGGATCAAGCCCTAAAGAAGGATTTTTGGCTTTAACCTCTGAGGAGTTTCTTGGCTATTATTTACTTTCGAGGCTTTTTGGACCTCTAAAGATTTAAGCATTTCTCCCATTTGTAAGTTTAACCTTTCAAGCGCCAAGTCATTTTGGAGATTATTTTCCAAAAGCTCCTCCAAGAAATTTTACTTTGTTTCCTCCTTCATGTAGGCATTCTATCATGAGCTTGAACTCATCATTTTGACCATGCTCAATTTTTTTCACTTCCATATCCTTATAATTTTCATCACAAAAAAGAGAATCACCGTATCGGGGGTTTGGGGAAGGGAAGGAAAAATAAGCACAATTATCCCAATGGTCATTTTGACTACCAGACTTATCACAAATACTCCACTAATGGATTTGAGTTTGTGTGCACAATCCGCCCCCGGGAGAATTTAAATAAATTTTTCAAGAGTGTGGTCCTTCACAATAAGGACAAGGGTCATCAAAGTAGGAACAACTACCATCTGACCAATTTTCATCATATGATGCCATTTTTCAAAACTAAGAAAATAAACAAGAAAACAAACAAGAAGATAAACAAGGATACGAAAATAATTACAAAAATATTCACACGTTTGGACCAAAGCACTTATGCTTATTTCTCAAACAACCTTAATACGCCAAATTATTCCACAGCAACAGCGCCAATTTTGATGACATCTAAATCCACTACTAAAAAGTAAATGGACATGGTCGCATGCAAAGTACTTTACCCAACTATGAGTGAGGGTCGAATCCCACTGAGAACAATATGTAGGAGATTAGGCGTATAAGAGAATTATTACTTATTATTCTATGCCAAACACTTAGAAAAGTTTTGAGAAAATATTTATAACTAATTGTGAAAATATAAACTAACGTAGAAGGCAAGTAAAATGATCAATGGCTACAAGCATGGATGCATTGGGAATTACACTCAAGTAACGATGCAATGTATTTTACGGTTTTACAAATATGAGCTAGTTTATGCTAATTAGACTCGGATATTAATTCTACATTAGCTTCTTCCGAAAACTTACAAGACTTCCTAATTGAATTATCCCTCGAACAATTAAGAGATTAAGCACAACCGAATATGGGTACAAGTTGTTGAATCCTATCCTTAGGTAGAATCTATATAGTGAGGGTTGACGCCTCAAGTTCTTGTTAATAAATCTTTCCCAACCCCAAATTATCTTTTACAAAATTAATTCGAAGTGAATGGGTGAGTCTTAGGGTTAGCTAATCCCTTTGGAAACATTAAAGAACAAGTATAATTAAAGAAGCAATAACTCACTTCATAATAAATAAAAATTATTGAATACATAAGCACAACAAGATATTTAATCCACGGTTAAAATATGAATATTCAAGTCCAAAGCTTTAAATCTTCAAGTCCAAAGTATGTGTGCAAGAACCCTAGCTCCAAAGCTACCAAAAATGCCAAAGATATTTTACAAATGAGCTAGGTCGTGAATTAAATGTTTTTGGGGTGAAATGCCAAAACTGCCCATATTTCTGTCCAGATTTGTGAATCGCGTCAGCGAAAAAAGTTTGTGATCGCAAAGAGTAATGCTGCAAAACATTACGATCGCAAACCAGAACCCGCATTTGCATAGGGTACCTGACAGCCGCACATCAGCTTCTTTATCGCGGTCGTAGAATTTGCCCTGCATTCGCGGCGAATATTTTCCTGGCCTTCTGCGATCGTATGTCAATGTTCGCGATAGCGAAGAGCATTATCTGGCAGCAGTCATTGTTTCTCATTTTAAAACATTTTGACTTGGTTTCTTCCGTATCTTCTCTAAATCACTTGATACTGGAAATATGCCAATAAACTTCGATAAATGGCTTTGTTTCTCAACAAAATCATGCAAAAGCCCAAGTGTCAAGAAGAGATAAGTTGGTAAAATACCAACTTATCAGTGCATATCTGTGAACACTCCCAAACAAGTCACCACCACTTATGCGGTCGAATTCCCGCGCCTGCGGACGCGTAGAGGTGCCAAACTTTCTGCTTCGTCGGTCTTCCTCGCCCAAGCCTCACGTCGCTTCTGCGACCGCCTTCACGCTTCTGTAGCCATCGCACTTGCCCTAAACAGCCGCATGTGTGATCACACCAGATCTGCCACCAGCAACTTTAGCCATCACACTTTCCCTAAACAACCACATGAGCGATCACACCAGATCTGCCAGTAGCAACTTCAGCCAAAAATTATTCAAACAATCCGAACCTTGTCCGAAACTCACCCGAGCCACTCAGGACCCCGTCCGAATATACCAACAAGTCCAATATCATAACCCAGACCTAGTCGAGTCCTCAAATCACACATAACAATATCGAAACGACAAATCGCACCGCAAATCAAACTTAAATGAACCTTGAACATCCAACTTCCCAAATTCGCGTTGAAACATATTAAATCAACCCGGAATGAACCCAAAGTTTTCACACAAGTCCCAAATGACATAACGAAGCTATTTCAATTTCTGAAATTACAATCCGAAACCGATATCATCAAAGTTAACTCTCGATCAAACTTATGAACTTTCCAAATATTCAAATTTCTAATTTTTCGCCAATTCGTTCTGAAACATTCTAGAAACATTCAAATGCAAATCTGGGCACACGCCCAAGTCAAAAATCACCATCCGGACCTAACGAAACCATCAAAACTCTGTTCCAAGGTCAAATTCACACAAGTCAAACTTGGTCAACTCTTTCAACTTCAATATTCAATAATGAAATTCATACTCCCAAATTTATTATGAAGATCCTGAAACCAAAAACTGATGATTCAGATAAGTCATAATACATCATACGTAGATACTTGATGTTTGGCTAAAAATCCATGTTTTTGCATGTAATTTACCTTGCATTATACCTCAATCTTGCTAATGTTTGTGTGTATATTTGTGACTCGAGCTTAATAATGTTATTTATATGTGTAGGTGTCAATTAGAAGCGGTTTGGAAAGCTTTCATGCAATGTGAAATTAAAAAAGGAAGAATTTAGATGAAGTATAAATTTGGTTACCAGGTACCAGACAGCGAAGCGAGTGTCACTTCGCGAGACCGGGACTGGAGCAGAAATTTTCAGCTTCTCCCATCCCAATTCGGAGAAGCCCAATTCGCCCCCAACAAACACTAGATGATATAAATACATCAAGAAATGTGCTTTTAAGGGGGAGATACTACTTTGGAAGGAGAGAACACATTGGGAACATTATTTGGAGGCAAGAACATCACGTGGCACAATGTTTGGAGGAGACAATCATCGAGTTCTTCATTCCTTCATCTTTTCTTTGTAATTTGTTTTTGCAAAATACTTGGAAATTGTTACTACGAACATAAGTGCATAAAAACTATAGTTTCAAGGTTTGTGGTTGATATGATTATTAACATTTATTAATTACATCTTCGTTAATTCAGATTATCATCTTGTGGTTGTTTCTTTAATTCTAGTTCTAACTTGTGAATTGTTGTAGCTACCAAATCATCCTACTATCTATACTATGCTTGGGAAAGCCGTGTTTAGATTAGAGTACAATTAAAGAGAGCTTGTTTCTTAACCTGTGGCTCTGGAGCAATTGCGCGGTTAGGATAGGAATATACCTAACAGTCTTGGTTAGTGAAATACGGTATTATATTCGTTCATAATAAATTCAATACCATAGGAATATAGGGTTGATATATTGTGGATATACGAATAGTATTATGGGAATATGCTATTTATATTAACGATCCAGTCAACTAGCAATCATTAATAATCTAGATTAACAACTGTGGTTAATGAACATAATAGGATTGATAAGCCGACCACAACCCTGGAATCTTCATATCCTCTGAATAAAATCCAAAAACACACGTTTTCATCCTTGATAAATAAGCTAATCACTTGTTCAATCTCTGCAAAAGTAGTTTAGTAGATAAAAAATATTTTTTATTATCTTGGACAGTTAATTAATTTTAGTTTGCTTAGTTAACGAATAATCTAAGTCTTTGTGGGTTCGACATCCGACTTTCAAGTCACTTTATTACTTGACGGCCACTTATACTTGCATGTACTTGGGGAACCAACATGTTTTTGGCGCCATTGCCGGGGACCTAGTTATTGATTATTTATTTAAGTTAAGCTTTTATTCGTTATTTGTTCAAGTTTTAATTTTTTGTTTCCTTTATTTTTGATAACGCATGCTCTTCTCTTGAATGCGAAGGAGTAGATATGCGAACAACCTCCTTCCTCTTGATCCTGAAATAGAATAAACACTTCACAAGGTAAGGAGGGAAGTCGGATCTAGAACTAGAACCGAAGGAGAGTTGGTCATCGTAGTACAACCTCAACTACTCGAGATGGCTGGTAATAAAGAGCGACCAGTGATCGAGGCCGCACGGCCTACTATTGCTAGTATGACTCATGCTATAGTGAAGCCTGATATCACGAGTCACATTGAGCTCAAACAGTACATGGTACAGCTAAGACAGTCCACAATGCAGTATGTGGGTATATCTCTTGAAGATCCACAATGGCGCATTTAGAATTTTTTTGGAAATTACGGATACTTATAATAATCCCAATGTTTCCAAAAACAACGTCAGTCTGACGCTGTTTCCCATTTTATTGTTGGGGGAAGCCAAAGAATGGTTGCAGAAGGAGCCCGCAAACTCGATCCACTATTGGGATGATCTAGCACGGAAATTCTTAATTAAGTTTTTTCCCGCTAAGAAGACATTCAACAACGAGATGGGGAGACTCTTCATCAATCTTGGGAAAGATACAAGAAGCTACTCAGAGACTACAAGTGTTGGGTCAAACTTTTGTTGATGGGTTGAATGAGATATCAAAGATGAATCTTGACTCAACATGTGGGGGTAGTTGCATGGAAAGACCGTGTAGTGAAATACAGATCCTGCTAAACAGTATCACTGCTAATTATAATAATTGGCAAGGAGATGGGTAACCATGAAGAGCACTTAAACAAAAGAAAACAGGTGTAATTGAGCTTGATGATTTCTCAGCAGGTGTAATTGCACACAGAGTTTAGAAATCTAGAGAGGCAGTTTGGGCAAATGGCTAACAATCAGAATAGTAGACCTGCTGGAGCTCTCCCATGTGATATAGAGAAAAATCCCCAAGTCAATGTAGTGACGTTAAAAAATGGGAGAGAGTTGGTAGAAGTGATTTTGAAGAAAAATGAGTCTTCTCGGCTCGAAGAAGAAAGAGTGCCAAAACCTGTAGAGGTAGATAAGAGAAACAAGGCAGAGTCAGAGCATATATCGGAGAGGGTTCCACCCCCTTTTCCTAAAAGATTGAAAAATAAGAATGATGAACAGATGTTTCACAAATTTCTAGTTTTATGAAGCAGATACACTTGAATATCACTTTGGTGGACATGCTCCGTGATGTCCCAAAAAATGAAAAAAATATATTAAGGATATAGTGGCAAATAAAAGGAGGTTAACTGAGTTTGAGACCATCGCACTTACTGAGGATTGCACTTCCAGTATTCAACATAAGCTTCCATAAAAGATTAAGGATCCGGGTAGTTTTACCATCCCCGTGATGATTGTTGAAATTGATGTGGGTAGAGCCTTGTGTGATTTAGGTACAAGTATAAATCTGATGCTATTGTCAGTGTTAAAATAATTGGGCTTAGGAGCTTCGAGACCCACCACGGTGATGCTATAGTTAGCTGATAGATCTTATATTTATCCTGAGGGTGTAATTGAGGATGTATTGCTACAGACTGGAAAGTTTATTTTCCCTGCATATTTTATCATCCTGGACTACGAGGCTGATGAGTTAGTTCCTATCATCTTGGGAAGACCTCTCTTGGCCATTGGAGATGCAATTATCAAAGTTCAATAAGGTAAGATGATTATGAGGGTGGACAATGAAGGAGCAATGTTCAATATATATCGATCCATTTAGTTACCTCGTCATTACGAGGACCTAGCCATGATTTATGTGGTGGAGATAAATGAACCAGCCATAGAGCCAAGTGCGTTTAAAGAAGATGCACTAGAAAATGCATTGATGTTGTTCAATCACTTGGAACTTTAAGAAGAGGTTGAGGAGATGTTGCAAATTTTTGATTCATCTTGCGAATACATAAGAGAAAGATCCCAATTTGAGCCTCTGGATAGGCCAATCGGCCCGCCCCCTAAACCCTCAATTGAGCAGGCCCCAAAATTGGAACTTAAACCCTTACCATTTTATCTTCATTATGCGTATTTCGGAAGTTCTAACACTTTACCTGTGATTGTTTATTCTTATTTATCTAACTTGCAGAAGAAAAGCTATTAAGGGTGCTTAGGGAGCACAAGCATGCCATTAGTTGGAGAATGTCTGACATAAAAGGGTATTAGCCCTGCATTCTGCATGCACAAAATACTCATGGAGGAGGGACACAAGCCTAGCATGGATCATCAACGCTGCCTAAATCCAATCATGAAAGAGGTGGTAAGAAAAGAAGTGATTAAGTGGCTCCACGCAGGTATAGTATTTCCTATCCCCGATAGTAAGTGGGTAAGCCCTATCCAATGTGTACCTAAAAAGGGGGGTATGACTGCTGTAGTGAATGACAAAATGATTTAATCCCAAGTCCTAGTGAATGAACAAAATGATTTAATCCCAACTAGGACTGTGACTGGTTGGGAAATATATATAGATTATAGGAAATTGAATAATGCTACACGAAAAGATCACTTCTATCTCCCCTTCATTGATCAAATGCTTGATAGGTTAGTCGGACAGGAATACTATTGTTTCATTAAGGGCTATTCGGGGTATAATCAAATTGATATTGCCCCGGAAGATCAAAAAAAGACCACTCTTACATGTCCTATGGAACTTATGAATTTAAGAGAATGCCATTCGGGTTATGTAATGCACCTGTGACTTTTCAAAGGTGTATGATGGCTAATTTTACCGATATGGTGGAGTATTTTGTGGAGGTCTTTATGGATGATTTTTCTATGTTTGGTCCTTATTTTGATAAATGCTTGACCAATCTTGCTGAAGGGCTTGCTAGGTGCGGGGAGACTAGTCTGGTACCGAATTGGGAAAAGTGCCATTTTATGGTACATGAAGGTATAGTGCTGGGGCACAAGGTATCCAAAGATGGACTGGAACATCACAAGGCTAAGGTGGAAGCAATTGAAACGTTGCCACCATCAATTTCAATGAAATGAGTTAGGAGTTTTGTAGGACATGCAAGGTTTTATCGCCGATTTATAAAGGATTTCTCAAACATTTCCTCTCCTTTGTGTAGGTTGTTAGAAAAGGATGTGCCGTTCAAGTTTAATGATGCTTGTCTGAAAGCATTCGAGGAGTTGAAAAAAAAGTTAGTGAGTGCACCAAAGATAGTGGCCCCTGACTGGAGCGAGCCATTCGAGCTGATGTGTGATGCTAGTGATGGTGCAATTGGGGCCGTAGTGGTATAGAGGAGGAGAAAAATATTTTACTCTATTTACTACGTAAACAAGACTCTCACTTACGCTCAAATAAATTATACTATGACAAAAAAGGAGTTGCTTGCTGTAATATGGGCGTTCGATAAATTTCGAACATATTTGGTTGGCACCAAAGTCATCGTCTACACAGACCATGCAACCGTCAGGTATTGTTTCAAAAAGAAACATGCTAAACCAAGGCTAATCCATTGGGTTTTACTTTGCAGGAACTTAACTTGGAGATCTGAGATCATAAAGGAACAGAGAATAAAGTGGCCGATCATTTGTCCAGGTTAGAAACTAGGAATTATGTAGCTGAGGGAGGTGTCATCAAGGAAACCGTCCCGGATGAGCATTTGTTGGCCATTACTGATGGGGAGGTGCCATGGTATGCAGATTTGTTAAACTATATGGTAAGTGGAGAAATGTCGCCTGACCTTGAACCTAATGCTAAAAAGAAGTTGTTGTGAGATGTGAGATCATATGTGTGGGATGATCTGTTTCTGTTCAAACCTTGTATCGATAAGTTAATGAGAAGATGTGTACCAGAATCTGAAATAAATGCTATCTTACATGACTGTCATGCGTCGCCTTATGGCGATCCTCATGCGGGTGATACAATAGCAGCCAAGGTGTTGCAATCGGGTTTCTATTGGCCTAGGTTGTTTGAAGATGCCCATGAGTTCGCGAGAAGGTATGATAGGTGCCAGAGAATAGGAACAAAAGGCATGAGATGCCATTGAATCGTATTATGGAGGTTGAAATTTTTTATGGGTAGGGAATTGATTTTATGTGTCTGTTTCACTCGTTCAATGGGTGTAAGTACATTTTGTTGGCCGTTGACTATGTGTCGAAGTGGGTGGAGGCCATTGATCTTCCTACCAATGATGCCAAGGTTGTGTTTAACTTTGTGAAAAAGCATATCTTTTCAAGGTTCGGCACTCTGAGAATGACGATAAGTGATGGGGGCACCCATTTCTGTAACAATTTATTGGACAATGTCTTAGCGAAATATTGGGGTCAAACATAAGGTTGCAACCGCCTACCATCCTCAGACTAGTGGACAAGTTGAAGTGTCAAATCGATAGATAATGTAGATTCTGGAGAAGATGATTAGTGCAAGTAGGAAAGATTGGGCTGCAATGCATGATGATGCTCTATGGGCATACAAGACAACCTACAAAACTCCAACACGAGCCTCCCCTTACAAGCTGGTTTATGGTAAGGCATGTCACTTACCGGTGGAACTTGAGCACAAGGCCTATTGTGCGATAAAGAAGCTGACTTTGATGCAGAATTAGCGAGTGAAAAATGGTTGATGCAATTGAACGAGCTTTATGAGTTTCACTTGCACACGTATGAGAATGCCAAGTTATATAAAGAAAAGACCAAGCTTTTGCATGATAATAATAACCACAATCACGAGTTTGAACTGGGACAATTTGTTCTGTTGTTCAATTCAAGGTTGAGACTCTTTCCGTGGAAACTCATATCGAGATGGTCAGGCCTGTTTGAGATAGTGAGAGTCACTCCACATGGTGCAATTGAGATGCACATCGTATGTGGCGAGACAACGTTCTTAGTGAACGGACAAAGAGTAAAGAACTATTATGAAGTTGACTTTGATCGTCAGAAGTCGAAGGTGTTACTTGCCAATGATTAGACGAGATTTTGCATCGTGCCGCAACGTTAAATCAAGCGCATGTTGGGAGGCAACCTAGCTTTATATTTGTAGTGTCTGTTTTTACTTTGTAGAATTATAAGCATAGGAAGAAAAGCCATTGGAAGAGTGCAAAAGCGAGCTAGATGGTGAGAACTAAGTGTGGGGTGCCCACACAAAGGACCATGCTTAGGGTAAGTCCAAGTACTTCGTGAGTTGTGATTGCTTCGGCCTTTGGCCTTTCAGGGAGTTTCTTGTCCACCCTCGTTATTGTTTTGCTTTATTTGTACATTGGGGACATTACACTATTTTAAGTGTGGGGTGGGAGAATTCATCTAGATAATTATTAGTGGTATATTAGAAACATTTGAACTTCTTATTTTGATTTAGCTTCTTATTTTTGTTTTTGTAGTTGTGTAGTAGTTTAGTAGCTGAATTAAAGTAGCGCCTAAAGAAAGAAGGAACGTTGTTAGGGATGATTTTAGTTGTAAAATTGAAGTTGGGATTGAAGGATTTGCGCCTACAGTTGATTATGTAATGTGTTAAAGTGCTTAGGGGGGGTAGCCACTATTCATAAATATAGCCTTCCCATCCCTTGGTCCACATTACAACCATGAAAAAGTCCTGATTGATTTTAGGTCTAGTGAGCCTACATTCGTAGAGATTTACATTAAGGGAAAGCCTATGGTACCACATATCATGCATGTGACTTCTTTTGTGAGAGTGAGTGATATTGTTTGATATATATGAGTCCTTAAAATATATTTGAGCATTTCATTTAAGTGTGTGGATTCAACTTACTCTTTTGTTCTTGTTGTGAGGGAACATGGTTTCATGAGGGATATGTAACATTATTATACTTCTCTAGGATGTTGGGTGTTCAAGCCATGAGTGCATTGTGACACTGAGTCGCTTTTAGAGGCTATGAGTGTTATAAGCATGTCGTCTTTGTTGTGAATATTTTCGAAGAATGGCATAAGTTAAGGGAAGTGTAATTGATTGCATATGCTACAATTTAATTGTTGCTATCAACAATGGTCGTTGGTGTAGTGTGCTTCAAATGTGTAAAGTTCCCAAGAATAGTGTTAATTGTTGGTTGCTCGAGGACGAGCAAGAGATTAAGTGTGGGGTGGTGATGTTTGGCTAAAACTCCATGTTTTTGCATGTAATTTACCTTACATTATACCTCAATCTTGCTATTTTTTGTCTATATATTTGTGACTCGAGCTTCGAAATGTTATTTATATGTGTAGCAGCCAATTGGAATGTTTTCATGCAAAGTGAAGTTAAAAAGGGAAGAATCTAGATGAAGTATACGTTTGGTGCCCATGTCCCGGACAGCAAAGCGAGGGTCACTAGGCAGAGGGAATGTGTAGGTGTGAGGTTCTGGCCGCACCTGCGAGACCGCAGATGCGGCGAAGAGGCCGCAGGTGCGAAAGTCGGGCTGGGCAGAATATTTTAAGCGGGGTTTGGGTTCATTTCACCCATTTTTCATTTTGGTTGGATGATTTTTGGAGCTTTTAAAAAGGGGATTTCATCATCTATTATGAGGTTAAGTAACTCCCACGTATTTTGAGTCAAATACATGGTTTTACTGTGGATTCAAGCATGGAAAGTTTGTAGAAATTTGGGATTTTGAAGAAAAACCTAGAAATTAGTATTTTTGGATTTTGACCACGATTTTGGGAATGGAATTGAAAATAAATTATATATTTGAGTTCGTGAGGTCATGGGTAATAGTTATCTTCGAACAATTTTGGAACCTGGGCACGTGGGCCCGACAGTAATTTTTATCGACTTTTCGAGCAGAGTTAGAAATTGTTGTAAATTATTTAATTATGAGTATTAGAGAATATTTTGGTGGGGTTGCATCTTATTTGACTAGTTTTAAAGCGTCGATTTGAGTTGTTGGAAAGGCTTTGGATCCGGTTATGGAATTTTGTTGCGAGGTAAGTTTCCTTTCTAACCTTGTAAGGGGGAATTAACCCCATAGGTGAATTGATTAAATATGTCCCTCTATTTGTGGGGGCTACGTATGCACGAGGTGACGATAGTATGTGCGTAGCTACTAGCTATGCCTATGTCCAGGTAGGTTTAAGTTTACATCATGCCTTATTGATTGTCTTGAGAAGAATTGAAATTGAGAAAATTAATTTTTTAAAAGGTTTTCATTTGGACTTCGTATTTTCGAAAAGAAATTGAGGAATATTATAATAACGTAAGAAATTTATATTTGACCGCGTCGCATGTATGATCCACGAGCAGGGTATAAGATTGTTATGATTTATTGATAAATTTATATTTGATCGCGTCACATGCATGATCCGCGAGCGGGGTAATAGATGCATCTATGGTTCATGCCATTCGACCCTCGGCAGTACACAATTTATTTTTATATATTGGATCGGGCCGTATGACCTTGGCATGACTTGCGCATGATTGTATTAATTGCTTTGGAAATTGTAATAATCGATATTGCTTCATTGGCCTGAGATATAAATTGTTAAATGATGAAAATGAATTTGGAGAAATTTCTTATTAACAAAATAATTGTTCACTTATTTCATGATATTGGGCTTACAGCCGTTCTACGTGATCCATGCTTAATTATATCATCGGTATATTAATCATAGCCCATAGTAAGTGTCTGAATCGACCCCTCGTCACTACTTCTTTAATGTTAGGCGGGACACTTACTGGGTACGCGTTGATTTATGTACTCATACTACACTTGCTGCACATATTTGTGCAGGTATATATATGTATCGAGGCCTTGTGGGCGTAGAGGCGCGATTATTGTGGGGGGCTTATGTAAGCTGCACTCTTTACTACGATCCGCAACCAACAGAGTCTCCCTCAGAGTATTTATATTTCTCCTGTCCAAATTTGTATTCCGGACAGATATTGTATTTTATTTCTCTTCCAGTTGATGCTTATGCACTTGTGACACCGGGTTATGGGGTGATTATGGGTGTCCTGTATTGAACTTGTTGAAAACATTATTATTTATTTTGTAAATTCCATCTTTTACTATTTAATCGATGGAAAAATATGATTTCAAATTATTAAAAACGAGAACCAAATTGAGTATTTATTGTTGGCTTGCCTGAAAGCGGTGTCCGGTGCCATCATGACATTTAATTTATTTTGGGTTGTGGCAACATGGTATTAGAGCACTAAGTTCACTTAGGTCTCACGAGTCATGAGCGAGTCTAGAAGCGTTTTGCGAATCGGTACGGAGACGTCTGTACTTATCTTCGAGAGCCTACCGAGCTGATAGGAGAACTTCCCTTCTTGATTTCTCATCGTGCGATTTAATTCATTTTGAGGCTTATGCCTTCATTTCCTTCCTATTCAAATTTGGACGACGTGAAGCGCTTGTTATAAATTTTGAAATCGAGAAATTTTAATGATACTGCGGATGTTGTGCGGGATGTTTCTCTCTGCATATTTGATTGGGCTATGTCATCGCCTTGTGGAAGGATGTTATGTCATTTCAGATCAGTAACTGTATTTCTGATGGTTTTTGAGCTCTGCACCAATTGCTATGATATTCATGAGTAGTTATCGCACGGTATTAAAGTAATGGTAGGATACTTTTGTACGTGTGGGGGAAGTGAATGAATTGAAAGGAGGTTTTCGCAATGCGTGATTCGGAGGTTCGGTGTTTTATTTCCAGCGAAGGGAAAGGCAATCGGACTAAGAATGTTCAGGTTGGATTGATGGAATAACGAGACTTGGTATTTTCAAGTGTGGTGGAATCTTCATCTGAGATGTGGTGTCATCATCCTAGATTGAATGTGTTAAGTTTGCCGGTGTTATAGACCTCTTCAAATCGTCTTTGGGGCAGAGTATTTTGAATGGTGCCGGGGAAGCGGCTATCAGATGTCGCAGTGTGCTATGGTTCTGAATCGAATCGGTAATCCTGATATTCGTGGCTCAAGGAAGATGATCTTCAGGGAGGTTTAGAGTTGGCGGTGATCTTTTGGTTCAGGTGCTATAGAGATGAATTTTGAGTTAAGGCAACTGGGCAATGAAGGATGAGGAAGGACATGTGAGAGGTGTCTTGCAGTGGTTAAATTGTTAGGAGGTGAATTGTGAAAATTAGAAGTCGAGGACCTTCTTAAAGGAGAGGGTTTGACCAAAGTGAGAGAGTGGCAAAGTCTCATACGGGTTCTATGGTAGGAAAGCCACACAGCTTGGGGGAAGTTAGAGTGATTGTTGATTCATGGTGGACAGTGACTAGGTCTAAGGGCATAATTTGGAATATTGGGTGTGACAGGACGGAGTTGCTTAATATGAAGCAGGATACAACATGACCTTCGATTGGAATATATTGACGTGCCTTTAGTTGATGTCCATGGGGAGTGAACGGACTTGTATAGCTGATGAATAAGTACGGTCTCACGATGGTTTATTGGCTTAGTGGTAATTGTACTCGGTGCAACATTGTTGGAGGATGTCGGCATGGAATTTCCACAGATGGGATATCTCCTGTGAGCAAATTAGCGGTTGCGTGGTGTTGATGTAGCTTTTACGAAGAATTTTACTGGTAATCCAGTAAGAGGTTGAATATGTGAATGTGGCTAGTGATTCAGAATGTTCATGAAATGTTTAACATAAGGATTTCGAGGAAATTTGGCTGGTTGATTGTGCAAGATCATGTCAATAGGGGATAAGAATCTTGGTGGGTTCTAGGGTTATGCAATGGTAGCTTCAAGTTATGTGGGAGAGCCCCTACTATCTATGATTGGATTGCGTAGTTTTCACTTTGTGCGGTTTCTGGTTATCGGTGTATTGGTGGGATATTATGATAGAGGAAAGAAAGCATCAGTGGTAATTTGATCAAAGGATTTGAGGAATGTGTGCTATCTTTGACCTTATCGGTTCATGTTCAGGTTTTGGGAAGACTTAGAGTCTATGCTCTGTGTGGAGGTGATGTATAAGGAAAGAAATTTAGTCGATTGTTTATTTGAGAGGATGTTCAAGTGCTAACAAAGCCTTGGAGTTTGATTATATTAGAGGACAAATCAGAGTAGGTGACTCTCAACAACAGTCCTAATAGATTTAAAGGTTAAAGTGTGGTGCCTAAGGATTTTGATTCCATAGTATGGATAAGTATCCAGCTGTTGCAGCGGATTATGAAAGGTGGCTTGGAGTGTTCTACATTATCTTTGGTCTGCGGTGTGGCATTTGAGGAATGGGAAGAAGTAACTTCGGATTGCAGAACATGTGTAACAGTTGGCGATGCTATTGTGCGCTTAAGGAGAACACGAAATGGTTCATGGGTATTGAGACAATGTGGTCTCGTGAAATGGGGTCACTCAGGACGAGTGTGGATTTAGTTCATTACATTTGAGTGGAGATATTATTATTATTTCTAATGAAAGTAGAGAATAAATTTGAAGAAGTGGGATCGGTTAGTAATGTATGAATCGGCATGATTGTGGGAGTGATCAGTTTTTTTAGCGTGAAGTTTTACAAGTGGTTGTGGCGGTACGTGTGAGGCTTTACGGCCGCCGTAATTTGATTTATTCGGGGGTATTCATTTATTATGGCATGTTATGCGTAGATGGATCCTAGGAGGGACATGGTGGTTTAGACCTCTACGAGGGGGTTGTATTTTCTGCGATTATGGGAATCCAATCACGTATGGCAAGGGTTCTCCTGAAATGAGTTAAATGAAAGGTTTCTATATGATGAAATGTGTACCCTATTGGTGGTTCGGGAGTTATGATAAAATTCTTGTACTCTTGCGTACTGGTATGGTAGGTGCAGTGAGTGGCATGGGAATTGGAGGTTGAGGATCAAGGTTGCAGTTGAGGTCGACAAAAATGTCAATGGCTCGGATGAGCAGGGAAGAATTCAGATGTTTAGAGTTAGCTGGTGTTGTTTTTAGCGTCACTTGAGATGTAAAAGGCTCAGTGTACTGAGTTGCAGATTCTTGATTTGCTTTACAGCATTAGAGTGGCCGGCAGTATGGAGGTGCAAATTTGTTACTTAGTGTAGAAAGTCATGGGAGTGTATCCCACGGGAAGATTTTATAGATGTGACATATAGTCACCTGATTGATTAATGATTTAAAACCAAGTATGAAGATTGTGTTACTATCGCTAATGTGAGAATTTATGCCTGAAGGGCGCTCAGATCATTTGATTGCGGACTGTGGAGTTTGTTCCGGATTGACGCTTGTTCTTGTGTGTCATGGGGAAAAGGGTTATTGTGGATCCTTGAAAGATAATTAGCCCAGTGTGGTACGATCTGAATCGGGTTGAGGTCCGTGGATGGATCTAAGTGTGAATATAGGCTCTATATCAGGCCGAATGTGTTCATTTCAGTATAGCATCGTTTTCGGAGGGATCTTCGGGCCTTGGATGTTATTTCTATCGTCATCTATTTCATGTAATACTCTATTGTGCCATGTGGGTTGTGAAACGATTTGAATATTCCCACTCGTATTGCGATCCCGTATAGTTTGTGGTATTATGTGAGCATGATGGCTCTTGAGATGCAGATCATATATCGCACCTTAGTTGTTCTTGAGTTTTATAGCATATGACGCTACCCGCCTTCCCAGGATTTGTATTATGCACTTGGCGTGCCTATGGTTGATATTCGGGCATTTCGTGAGTATAACCATTACGGCTCGATATGTGTTTTCTTTAGATTATTATGTGTGGATCGGGTGGCACACCGCCACGGGTATATTGTTGGATCGGGTGGCACGCCTCCATGGGTATCATGTGTGGATCAGGTTGCACGCCGCAACAGTGTGATGTTGAGTACAGTTCCCCATATCTATCCGTATGTGTTTTATTTCTCATTTTTTGGGGAAAGTTTATAACATCTTTTCGGTTGTTTAAATTAGCTACGCGGGTTAGGTAGTTCTTTCCAGAGTTCGTTTTCCTTATGTATCGCATTCGAGTTTGTAGCTTGTTAGCACATTATGGCATCATATGACGCTTTTGCAGTGTCTGAGGTAGCTTATAGCCTGAGCAGCTTGTATTGGGGTGAGACGAGATTATTGGACCTGGGATTAGTGCGATCAGAGTTTAAATGAAGCATATTAAAGAGTAAATATTTTTATTCAGTCCATAATGAGGTAATGGTTCTTGTCAGGAGGAGAGACTCCATAAATTGTAATTCGATAGCTGGCTATGAGTTATACATTTCTTCTCTGTCATGGCAGTATTGCGAGAGTTTAAGCAAGGCTTAATTGGTCATGAGGTACACTATGGGCATCGGTCAGTGGAAATTTTAGCTGATGTGATTTAGAAAGACTGTCCTGGGCAAATGATTTACGTGGTGCATGTTAATAATTCAGTGAGAGTGTACCATCATGTATTGGTACATCGTGTGGTGATTGAAACGATGTTCCTATGTTGAAAGCAGGCCCGGTGGAGAGTTCCGGATGTTGGAATTTGGCTCTAAGGCTTATTTGATAAAATAAAAGGGAGAATATTAAGATTGGCTCGAGCTAATGTGCTTAGTCGGGTTGTGGTAGCACGGGCAGGTGCACGAGGTGTTAAAAATGAATTCGGACAAATCCGGAGCAGTTCTTAGCACGTTCGAGGACGAACATATGTTTAAGTGGGAGAGAATGTAATGTCCCGACCGGTCGTTTTGAGCTCTAGCGCGTCGCTCAGTATTTTGAGGCCTTGAGCAGCTTCACTTCAGGTATTACGTGTGGTCGGAATTTAATTTCGGGAAGTTCGGAGTTGATTTGGAAAGAAAATTCTTATTTCGGTAGTTTTAAGTTAGAAAGAGTGACTAATGTCTGATTTTTGAGTAAATGACCTCGAAATCGGGATTTGAAGGTTTCAATAGGTTTGTATGATGATTTTAGACTAGGTCGTGGATGACCCGGGAGCGTTTAAGCGCCTATTATGGAACTTGGCATTTTGGAAGAATTTCATTAATTTGAGTTGAAGTGCATTTCAATGTTATCAATGTCCGTTTGGAATTTCGAGTATAGGAATAGCTCTGTATGGTGATTCCGGTATTGGGAGCACGTCCGGAAGTGGATTTGGAGGTCCGTAGGTCGTTTCGGGGTCATTTGGTGAAAATTAGAAATTTAAAGGTTTTTGGAGAGTTTGACCGGTAGTGGACTTTTTGATATCGGGGTCGGATTCTGATTCCAGAAGTTGGAATAGGTCTGTAATGTCAATTATGACTTTTGTGCAAAATTTGAGGTCAATCGGAAGTGATTTGGTAGGTTTTAGCATCAATTGTAGGAGTCTGAAGTTCTAAAGTTCATTGAGTTTGAATTGGACGGTGATTCGCAGTTTCGATGTTGTTGGATGTGATTTAAAGGCTCGACTAAGTTCGTAATGTATTTTGTGACGTGTTGTTATTATTGGTTGAGGTCCCGAGGGCTTCGAGTCGATTCCGGATGGTTAACAAATCGAGTTTGGACTTGGAAGAAATGATGAGGCAGTTGATATCCGGGGTGATCGTACCTGCGCAAAAAGGGCCACATGTGTGAGGTTTTAGGTGCGAGCCAATGGTCGCAAGTGCGGATTGGGAGAAGCTGGGCAATGATCGCAGGTGCGAAAGGTTGTCCGCACCTGCGAAGTTTCAGATGCGGAGGTGAGTTGCATGTGCGAGAGTGAGGGAAGAGTCTGGGAGTGCAGGTGCGAGGGTATGCCCACACCTGTGAAGGAGCAGATGCGGAAGTAAAGGTGCAGGTGCGGAGTCGTGCTAGGCAGAGGGAATGCGTAGGTGCGAGTTTTTGGCCGCACCTACGAGACTGCATATGCGACGAAGAGGCCGCAGGTGCGAAAGTCGGGCTGGGCAGAATGCTTTTAAGCGGGGTTTGGGTTCATTTCACCCATTTTTAATTTTGGTTGGGCGATGTTTGGAGCGTTTGAAGAGGGCATTTCATCATCCATTATGAGGCAAGAAACTCCCACCTATTTTGAGTCAAATACATGGTTTTTATGTGGATTCAAGCATGGGAATTTGGTAGTAATTTGGGATTTTGAAGAAAAACCTAGAAATTGGTATTTTTGGATTTTGACCACGAATTTGGGCATGGAATTAGAAATAAATTATATATTTGAGTTCGTGAGGTCATGGGTAATAGTTATCTTGGAAAGAATTTGGAATTCGGGCACGTGGGCGATTTATATTGACTTTTCGAGCGGAGTTGTAAATTGTTATAAATTGGTTAATTATGAGTATTAGAGCATATTTTGATGGGTTGCATTTTATTTGACTAGTTTTGAAGCGTTGGGCATCGATTTGAGTTGTTGGAAAGGCTTTGGAGCCGGTTATGGAATTTCGGAGCGAGGTAAGTCTCCTTTCTAACATTGTAAGACTGAATTAACTCCATAGGTGAATTTATTAAATATGTGCCTCTATTTGTGGGGGTGACGTACGTACAAGGTGACGAGAGTCCGTGCGTAGCTACTAGCTATGCCTATGTCCGAGTAGATTTAGGTTTACATCATGCCTTATTGATATTGTTATTTGATTTGTGGTTATTGTTTGCCATGAGAAGAAGCAAGATCAAGGTTTGTGTATTAATTGTCTTGAGAAGAATAGAAATTGAGGAAATTATGTTTTTAAAAATTTTTCATTTGGACTTCGTATTTTCAAAAAGAAATTGAGGAATATTGTAATAACTTAAGAAATTTATATTTGACGCGTCGCATGTATGATCCGAGAGCGGGGTATAAGCTTGTTATGATTTATTGATAAATTTATATTTGACCGCATCGCATGTATAATTCGCGAGCGGGAAAATAGATGCATCAATGGTTTGTGCCATTCGACCCTCGAAATTGCACAGTTTATATTTATATGTTAGATCGGGCCGTACGACCTTGGCATGACTTGCGCATGATTGTACTAAATGCTTTGGAAATTGTAATAATCGATACTGCTTCATTGGCCTGAGATATAAATTGTTAAATGATGAAAATGAATTTTGGGAAATTTCTTATTAACAAAATAATTGTTTACTTATTTCATGATATTGGGGTTACAGTCGTTCTATGTGATCCATGCTTAATTATATCATTGGTATATTAATTATAGCCCATAGTTAGAGTCTCCTTCACAATATTTATATTTCTCCTGTCCAAATTTGTAATCCGGACAGATGTTGTATTTTATTTCACTTCCAGTTGATGCTCATGCACTTGTGACACCGGGTTTTGGGGTGATTCTGGGTGTCCTGTATTGAACTTGTTGAAAACATTATTATTTATCTTATAAATTCCATCTTTTACTATTTAATTGAAGGAAAAATATGATTTCCAAATATTAAAAATGAGAACCAAATTGAGTATTTATTGTTGGATTGCCTGACAGCGGTGTCCGGCGCTATCACGACCTTCAATGGATTTTGGATCGTGACAGACTGTAAATCATGTTATAAATCATGTTTAGGCTACGTGTTGGTACTGTAGGGACCCATAGAGGCCTTGATACCTGTTGAAGTACCTGCTAATTGCTACCTTTACTCAGTCGTAGTTTTACTTGTATATCATACCTCAGTCTCTGTTATTCCTTGTTGATACGTTATATCATTTCTTGTTTTGGGCTGATTTCCATGATTTCAGAGAGCCCATGAGGCTAGAGAGGTTGATGGCTGAGTGAGGCCGAGGTCCTGATTGTGAGATATTGATACCATAGCACATGAGTTGTCCATGCGGATCCAGATAATTACACTGTAGCACGTGAGTTATCCGTGCGGATCTTGAAATGATACTATATCACGTGAGTTATTCGTGCGGGTATGGAGCTTGGGTTATAGGAGTCCCTCCGGAGTCTGTACACCCCCAGTGAGCGCATGTACCTACTGAGTACGAGTGTTTAGTGCTGAGTGGTGAGTGCTGAGTGCCGAGTGCTAAGCTATTGAGAAAGATTGAGTGACTGTTACTTTGAGAGAATGCTCCTGACCTCATTATTGTTTCACTTAGCTGCTATATGTCGCTGCTTTGAAACATCTGAGAGATATTATATCTGGTTTTTAATTGAAATTGGCATGTACGAAATAATTTGACTTAAATTGTCGGATTTGAAAGCATGTCTACTTTCTTTGTTGAGACTACTGAAATTGAACTATAATTGTGTAGCTCGTCACTATCTTTCAGTTCTTTATTTAGTATTGTTACTTACTGAGTTGGTTGTGCTCACGCTATACCCTGCACTTCGTGTGCAGATCCAGGTATTTCTGGACACGGTGGGTGTTGATATTTCACATAGCTGATCGTTAGAGACTTCGAGGTAGTTGCCTGGCGTTTGCAGTCCTTGTTTCTCCTTCCTTAACTTTTCTTTTATTGTATTTGACCCAGACTTTCATAGACATTTCTTCTCTAGATTGGTGATGTATAGGTGCTCATGACCTTAGTGATACCCCGATTTGGGAGTTGTTTTCCGCATTTGTGTTTTCGATTTTTACCCCGTTTATGAGAATTTTGTCTTTTAAAAACTGCTTTTATTCATTTTCTGTTTAATTTTGGCTTGCCTAGTATCATGATAGGCGCCATCACGATATGTTGAGATTTGGATCGTGACAATATGTCAAGATCTATTAAATTCATATATCTTTTTCGAATTTGAAGTGGTATTTTGATAGTTTAAAATTAAATAGAAAATAATTTAGGTATCATATTAATTTTTATGTTTAATTATTAAATATGGTTAACCTTGAAAGTGTACATTAAGAAAAATTTATTGTGAGACGTTAAAAAAATAACTATTATATGTTACTAAGAAACTTCTTCCATAAAATTATTTTAATAGATCATATGTTTATTAATTTTTTTTATTTTTACTAGACATATATTTACATATAAAAAATTTAACAAAATAAGATGAAATAAAATTTATATAACAAAAAAATACTGAAAACCCGACAAAGCCGAACCAATCCAAACCGACATAGTTGGTTTGATTTTAATAGAAACCAAACCAACCCGGTCCATGAACACCCCTAACTAAATAGTAAGATTTTCATTACTAAATTGTACTTATATTCCCGAGGCTTTGCAAATACTATAATGTTTGTCATGACCACTTTGTTCCCAACTCGAACTTTGTCACTATAACAAAAAGAACTAATAATATCTCTCCTAGATTAATTCAAGAAATACAGCTATAGTGATAAAATAAAATCTATACCTTGGTATCACGGTTGAGTCGTAACTTGCAAGAATATTTCACTCTTTCTAGCGCTCTAAGTTCACGCCACCAACGGTTCAAGAGAATCCCTATCACTGCTGAAAAGCTCTCTACATTGTAGTGAATTTCTCTTGGTTATCTAAATCTAATTATTCACTTAGTATTTGTTACTTTAGTTTTCTCCCTTCTAGGTCTTGTATGTAACTAGACTGATGGGCTTGCCCACTCTATTATTATATAGTAATTATTAAATTGTCCTTTGACTAGGCATCATTAATTGGACAATCAACCAAGTACTAGTTCTAGGTACTTCATAGCTATGTAAATGATAATTCCAATTTAAAAACATATATATACATGCATATTAATACCTATGAAAATTAAATAAATTATAACTAACAAAATAACTTTAAAGTTCATTCTTTAGTTATCGGGTTATTACGTGACCAAACACAATTTGTTTATAAAATACTTTCAAAAAACTATGCCAAAAATAAATTATTTTTCTCCAAAACTTCTTATGAAATACTATATATTTTGATAAAATAATTTTCAAAGTATGTAATTTGATTATTAAAGTTTGCAGCTATTATATGCAGTTATAACCATAGTGACCACCAGTATCTCATGTAGCAATGAACAAGTGGATTAGGGCTTTTCAAATTTTAATTAGTTCATTCAAATATATACGTAATAGCATTATAATTGTCACGACCCAAACTAACCCCGGTCGTGATGGCGCCTATCGTGGAACTAGGCAAGCCGACTCATTTCCAAAACAAACCGAATTTTTTCTTTCAAAGATAATTTCAATGTTATTTAACATAAAAACCTTTGTAAAGGTGTTCAAAGCAAAATAAAAGTGCGGAAGGAAAAGCCCGACATCGGGGTATCACTAGTCATGAGCATCTACTATAATCTGTCTAAGAATATCAAGGCTAACTCAACTTGGAAAATAGGTAAATACAACTAGATGAAGATAAGAGGGAGAAGAGCAGGGGGCTGCGATCGCCAAGCAGCTACCTTGCTATCTCCGAGGAAACATCTGCAACCAGAATAATCAACAACAGCTACCGTGTCCAGCTATACCCGGATCTGCACACAAGGTGCAGGGAGTAACGTGAGTACGCCAACAATAAATAAAGACTGAGCAGTAGTGACGAGCAATAAAGCATATAACATTCATATCATAAAATCTCAGTAAAATACCTCATGCTTTTAAAATCAGGATTTGAATGAAAATATCTCGTTTAAACCCTGTTCAAGTAAAGATCATTTAAGGATATTTTTCAACAACTTTCAAACAAAGAAAAAATGAAAAGGTGAGCAAAAATGATGAAATCATAAACAGCCCTCGGGCAAAGCATCACTCATATACAGCCCCTCGGGCACACCTCACAATCACTCTTGCCACTCGGGCATACCTCACAATCACTATTGCTACTCGGGCATACCTCACAATCACTCATGCCTCCCAGACACTCAGCACTCGGCACTCGGCACTCGACACTCGCACTCAGTAGGTACCTGCGCTCTCTGGGGGTGTGTACAGACTCCGGAGGGGCTCCTTTAGCCCAAGCACTATATCAAGCCAAATCATGGCATAATCACTCAGGCCCTCGGCCTATATCAAACTTACTGCGGCGTGAAGCCCGATCCCATAAATATCCTAGCAAAGCAGGCCCCCAGCCTTACTCAGTCATAAACCTCTCAAGCCCCTCGGGCATTTCAGTAAAAAGAGGGTGCTCAGCCCAAAACAACATTTATATGCATCAAAATCGAATAATAAAACTCAGTTATGCAGTAAACAGGTATAATCATGACTAAGTATAGATTTTCAATCGAAATCAGTGAGAGGATAATAAGAAAAGGCCCCTAAGGGTCCAAATAGTACTAGCACAAGTCTCAAACATGGCATTCAGCCCAATTAACAGAAACTCTTCTAAAAACACATAAGTATCATATAATTTTCACAAAATATGCAACTTTACAGTTGCTACGAGACGGACCAAGTCGTAATCCCCAATAGTGCACCCCCACACTCCCGTCACCTAGCATGTGCGTCACTTCAAAATAGTAGAATGTTACAAAATCTGGGGTTTCATACCCTCAGGACTAGATTTACAATCGTTACTTACCTCAAACCTGTCAAACCTCTACCCTGAACTGCTCTTGCCTCTGGACACGGCCTCCAAATGCTCCAAATCTATTTACAATCAGTACAATACCATCAATACACGCTAATGGAATGAATTCCACAAGAAAAACTATCAAATTAGACCAAAGCCCGAAATTAGCTCAAACCCGGCCCCGGGGCCCATGTCTTGAAATCCGACAAAACTTACAAAACTAGAAATCTCATTCACTCACGAGTCTAACCATACCAAATTCATCAAAATCCAACATCGTTTGGTCCTTCAAATCCTTAAATTAAACTCTTACGAATTCCAAGCCCTAACCCCCTACTTTCACTCCAAAATCCAACTAATTAATGATGAACAAAGCCATAGATTCACGAAATTTATACCATTATGGGGTAAAATCACTTATCCCAATGTTGCTCCTTGAAAACCTTCGAAAAATCGCATCTCTCCCGAGTTTTGTCAAATCTAAAATTTGAACATGAAGACAAAACAACAAGCTGGAGCTTTTCTGCCCAGCACAATCGCACCTGCGGCCTCTTTTTTCCACTACTGCGGAACCGCATCTGAGGTCGAATCCTCGCACCTGCGAGAACCACTTAAGCCCTCAATTCCGCACCTGATACCCCAGGTTCCGCACATGCGTTTCCAGCCTTGGCCTTCCATTTCCTCAATTGCGGCTTGCCCAAATGCACCAGCGACCTCGCACCTGCGACTCCTCCTTCCGCAGGTGCGGAAATGGCAGTAGCAGTAGCTTCAGCTGCATTTTCCAACTTTGACCAATCCGTTAACCACCCGAAATCACCCCAAGGTCCTCGGGACCTCAACCAAAAATACCAATTAGTCATATATTAGCATACAAATTTAGTCAAACCTTCGAATCACTCAAAACAACATCCAAACACCAAATTACCCTAAGATTCAAGCCTAAGAACTTCTAAATTTCCAAATTCTTCAACCGATGTCGAAACCAACCAAACCACGCCCGAATGACCTCAAATTGTGCACACACGTCAAAAATGACACTACGAACCTAGTCCAACTTCCGTAATTCCAGTCCGACCCCGATATTAATTTTTGCACTGCCGACCGAAATCGCTGAATTTCCAACTTTCGCCAATTCAAGCCTAATTCTACCACGAGCCTCCAAATTACATTCCAGTCCCTATCCTAAGTCGAAAATAACCTAACGAAGCTGATGGTTCCATGATAATTCCAATCCGAGGTCAAATGCTAAAGAGTCAAATTTTGGTCAACTCTCCCAATTTAAAGCTTCAACAATGAAATTCTTTTTTTCAATTTGATTTCGAAATACCTGCAATACAAAACCGACACTTCACACAAGTCAAAGTACATCATACGGAGCTACTCATCCCCTCAAACAACCAAGAGAAGTACAAATGTTCAAAACGACTGGTCTGGTCATTATGTCCTCCCCCACTTAAACATTCGTTCGTCCTCGAACGTGCCCAGAGTTGATCCAAAAGCCATCAAATCACTGTGGAACTTCCCCATGCACATACCCGGGGGTGATCCCACGTCACCCTGTCACATACAAGTCCGATAGCACGGCATAACTGAAATTTCTCAATTCAACCTAGCCCACAAGCCTTCGAATCAAATTTCCAACATCCGGAATTTCCCATAAGATGAGAAGTTTGCATCTACATACCATATAAGTCTGAACAGTCTGTACCAAAAGCCGTAACCATAACTCAAATACTCAACTTTAAATACCGCATATCTCAAATGCTCAAAGCAATGATTTCTAATCACAGTATCGACTCAAATCAACCAGTGCCGGTAATAACCTCATATCAGACAAAATCTTGTTTTCAAAACCTTCGTACACTGCCAATGATGAAAGAAACATACCAAATTCATAGCCATTCATTAGACCAACAGGTCATGGAGCTCCCGTTCTTTCTACAAGAACTATAGCCAATTTCAAAGCCGACTTCCGATATTATCCTCCTAATTATACCACAATCAAATCCGATAGCATCCATTCTAGGCCCAACGACCTCGTCTTATCCCACACGACCACTCTAGTGACATGACACATTACTACAATCTAAAGCCACAACTAGTGCATTCCGTGCACCATATAGCAACATTCTAAGTGTACCCAATCGTAACAATGACCCAAACAGGAGAACCGTTCCGCAAGCTCGACGGGTACCACCCCGACGCAATGCTAAGAACCCATCACACACTGCAGAACCATAACACATGAATCTTACACAAAGGATCATATTTTCACATAACTCTGCTACAATACGTGACCCTATCCAAATACTGGTCCATATGAAACACCTCAAGCCACCCTGCTAAAATCAATAACCCTGCGCAATTCGACCTCAAGTACCCAAAGTGCATTACCATAACCACGGAGAAGCAAACGACACCATGCCACACACAACCCGAAAGAACATGACCAATACGCCATCAACCAAGCAATATCCAATACTATTCTTGCTCAAATTCTTCTATAAGGCCAGAATAGAACCGCACCATATGTGCATACAACCAACGAATCACAACTCCTCGTAGCATAGAAGGGTAACTCACAGATCATTCCAGAACATGAATAAGATTCACATCAACCGAATGGCACATCCTTCAACAATAGTAATATGGAGCCAATCAACCCGTCTCGATGTAGAATACACATCTTAATTGGGCCTACCACTGGGACCCTAATCAACTATGGAGAGCCGCAAATAGATAAATAACCTCCGAAAGTCCATAATGACTGAATCATAACACAATCTATCATCTGGCTAACTCCGGCCACAACTTCATAGTCCACACCCATGAAACAATCTACTCTTGAGAACTCCCAATCTCCAATTCCATAGGACACACGAATCACCATAATTGATTCCACCTTCACCGCCCGAATGTCTAACACCTCTCTCGTACACAATCATCCCACGAGAAATACTTTAAAAAAAATCTTCCGTGCCACCTGGCAAAACTTTGAGTATCAATAGTCGATCAACCGGAAGAGTGCTGCAATACCAGCGAAGTACCCATAAATCAAAACACACTGCCCCTCTTAAATGTACACTCTCATCAAGACAATTGTTGTTATGAAATTTCCTTAAGGTTCATATCTGTTTTGCTTAAGCTTGAACTGATTTGACTTATACCACTGGATTTGAAACCATGATCACTCTTTACTGAAAACGTTTGATACGAACTTTATTTTTATATCTCGTCACTGCTTCTCAGTTCCTTATTTAATTATGTTACTTACTGATTTGGTTGTACTCATGCTACACCCTGCACTTCATGTGCAGATCCAAGTGTGTACGGTTCTGGCGGTGATTGGGTTCTTGCGCGGGCTGCTTATCGGAGACTTACGATGTAGCTGCCGGCGTCCGCAGTCCTTGTTTCTGTTTTATTATTTTCTTTTCTCTCTTGTATTGACATTTGGCATAGACTATAGTAGACTCCGTTTCGAGATTGGTTATTAGATGCTCATGACTTATTGACACCCCGATGTCGGGCTATTTTTACGCACTTATGTTTTATTTGGGTTTTACCCCTGTTTTTACGAATACTCCGGTTATTTTAAATGTCTTAAATCATTTATGTTAAATTTTGAAAGTATTTTTGAAAGGTCGGCTTGCTTAGTATCACGATAGGCGCCATCACGACGGGTTAGGTTTTGGGTCGTGACACGAAAATAACATAATAACTACGCATTTTAAATTAAAAACATGATTTAATAGGTCCAATAATGGAAAGTCTCATAAATAACTGATAAAAACAACTGCAACTCAACTACAATAATCCCAATATCCTAGTCTCACCGAGCACATGAGCTACTAATGTCTACATAGTCTAAAACTCTAGTACAATTGTCTGAGAAGATAGAATAGTACTGATGCAAAATGAAAGAAAGGAGAGTCAAGGTTTGCGGACGTCATCACAGCTACCTCGATGTCTACGAACAGGTACTATCACCGCTCAAGCAATCACCGCATCCATATGTACTTGAATATACACACGAAGTGTAGAGTGTAGTATGAGTACACCCGATCCAATATACTCAATAAGTAACAGGACTAACTTTGGAACGAAATCAGTGACGAGCTTAGAAAGATACAGTTCGAATCAAAATGACGACAACACAAATATAACAAGATAATGATAGTAATAACTCAGAGAAGTTCCATATTCAACTTGTACATAGTACAGAAATTTAGGCATGCTTTCAAGTTCAACAATATATGCTCAGTACTGATAACATATGCCAAGTACAACTATTATGAGAAATGTTACATCTCTATGCCTACATGTAAAATATGCAAGTCAAATACAATGCATCACAGTGCTAATCCCAGGCACTCACACTCTAAGAGTGCTCAATCTGTCTATCTCAAACTTCTACTCATCACACATAATCACTCAGCATTGTCCGGTACATGCGCTCACTTCTGGTATGTCACACTCTAGAGGGGAGAATCCTACCCAAGCGATAATATAAAGCCAATATGGCCTGCTGCGGCGTTCAACCCAATCCAATAATAATAAATAATCTAATGATTCTTGTTGCGACACGTAGGCCGATCTATAATAAAAATAATAGATATAAAGCCAATATGGCCTGCTGCGACATGCAACCCGATCCACATTATTACTCATAACATGGCTCTCAGACCCCAACTAAATCATTAAACTCTCCAGTCTAACGGGCTCAGATATCTCATACCACTCAACCCAAACAATGAAAAGATGATGTAACCATGAATGATAACATATATTGAGATATGATATGCAAATGAATGAATATGACTTAGTAAATAATTGCAACTTAAGAAAATAACTCAACAGCATAAATAACCTCAGTGGATCCAACAGAAAAAGCATATAGCCTAAACATTATTTCTAAGATGATTCACAACTCAATTACTCTAAATAACTAGATAACTACATAGTATCACATAATCAACTGAATCATAATTACCATGGTACACGCCCACACGTTGTGAAGACCCTAATTTTCCTCTCTAGGATGTCGTGATGGAACCTAGTCTATACGACTAGGTAAACCTAACAGTTAATGAAGACTTGGCATAAATAATTATCAAAATTCTAAAAACAAAGCTGAATATCTGATATAAACATCCAAAAGCAGAATCCACAACAATACACTCTCCAAGACCGGTGAAACTAAGTCATAAGCTCCAGAGAGTGAAACTAGAATATATACTACATCACTATCTGAAAGAAAATACAGAGTAAATAAGGATAAGGGAAGGTGACTATAAGGCTTGTGGACGCCGAGAAGGCATACCTTGTGTAATGACCCAGCCGGCCGTATTCAGTATTTTAGCCCCAATTCCCTATTTATTGCCTCTTCTATGTTGTATTGTTGTTATATGACTTTTTGGGGTAGCTGATTTTGGTTTTGGGTGAGCTTCGGAGTCAAATGGAACACATAGTCCCTATGTTGGAAGTTTAAGTTGAAGGAAATGACCGTAGTTTGACATTTGTGGAAACAACTCCGAAATAGAGTTTTGACAGTTCTAATAGCTCTGTATGGTGATTTTGTACGTAGGAGTAAGTACAAATATTAATTTGGAGGTTCGTAGGTTGTTTCGGCTTGAAAAGTTTGACCAAGAGTTGATTTTATTTATATCGGGGTTGAATTCTGATTTCGGAAGTTGTAATAGGGCCGTCATGTCATTTTTGACTTGTGTGCGAAATTTGAATTCAATTTGAGTTGTTTTGGTATGATTCGACGTTAGTTTTGGAAGTCGGATATTCATAGTTTCAATAATCTTGAATTGGGTTGCGATTCGATATTGTTTGATGTGATTTTTGGCCTCGAGTAGGTCCGTTATGTGTTATGGAACTTGTTGATATATTCGGACAGGTATTGAGGGTCCCGGGTGTGAGTCAGATTGAAATCAGATCAGTTTTGGACTTAATTGAATTGTTGAAGCTGCTGGTTTTCTGTTGAGGTTGCATTCTATGCATTTGCGAAGGTTCTTTCGCTATCGCGTAGAGTCATCAGCAACTACTGGATTTTACTCTTCGCGTTCGGGAAGGTAAGGGTGCAATCGCGAAGTTTGTTGAGCTTGTTACTCGTGAACGCGTGAGGTATATCGCGTTTGCGCATAAAGAAGGTGGGGCTGGTGCTGAGGCACGCTTGTGCATCGCATTCGCGTGACCTGGGACGCGGTCGTGTGGGTGGAGGAAGCTTGTTATCACATTCGTGACTGGCTTCATGCAATCGCGTAGAGTGTTTTATTGATCTGGGGAGAATAGTTCTACGCGATCGCGAGTCTTTGTCCGCGATCGCGATAGAGGACGACTGGGCAGCAGTATTCGAATTTCAATACTAGGGTTTCATCTCGTTATTAATTTTTTTGACCTAGAGAGCTCGGTTTATTTTGGTTGTATAATTAGTGAATTGAGTTAAAAAATTTGAGGAGCAATTATGAAACTTCTTTAACTAAAGTTTGAGATTGAAGTCGAATTTGAGTAATTATTGTATGGTTGGACTCGTTATCGAATGCGTGTTCATATTTTGTAATTTTGGTCGAGTTTCGAGACGAGAGCCTAGGGTTGACTTTTTTAGTTAGCTTTTTGTTTCTCTTTAAAGATTGCAACTTTATTATTTGGAATAGTTTCATATAGTTAGTATTTATGGTATAAAGTTGTTTTGGATAGATTCGAGCCTTCCGGAGATGGATAATCGCGGGAAAAGCATACTAGTGGATTGAGTTAGCATGTTTTAAGGTAAGTGTCTTGCCTAACATTGTGTGGGGAAATACCCCTTAGAATTGGTCTTGTTTTGTGGTATTGTGATATGTGGAGGCCATGTACACAAGGTGACGAGTACGTACACGAGCTAAATGTGCTAATTGACCAGGTTTAGCCATGTAGATTCATTTCATGTTTTTAATTGAGTTTCCATAATATGTTATACTCACCATCATTAGTTTATCTTCATATGCTTTACTTGACATCGTCAATACTTGTCTTACCCCTTACTTGCTAATTGTGTTTGCATGTTTAGTTCAAGTTATTGATCTCTATGTTCCTTATTCATTAATTAACCGTTGAGTTCCTTATTTGAAGTTTTTATTTCATGGAATATCTTATTATTGAATTTGGTATTGAGTTATAAAGGTCGTGATTCATATTAAGGCAAAGTGGTAAATTTGTTGAAATACTATTCTTGTGAGTCATTCACTTTCGGTTGTTATTGTTGAGACTCTTGTACATATTGTGGTAGCCATGTGCTATTTATTGTGGAAATACTATTATTTTTTACTTCTTTGGCAAGTTGTGATAATAAGCACTTGAGGTGCGATTTGTGATATGTTATGATTTTGATACGCATGCGGTTGTATAAGGATTGGGGGGTTGAAACGCATGCGGTAAGATGAGGTGGGATTTATACGCGAGTTTCTGGTAGGAGAACTACTTAAAGCCACACGGTGTGATAAGGTTGACTAAAAAGCGACAAGCTATTTTGCGAAAAACATAAGTTTTAAACTAATTCCAAGGCTCCCGCGGAGATATAAAGAAAGATTGTGATTTGATTTGTGAAATGAGACGACTAGGCGATACCTCGATAGTGATTCTTGTTGATTCTTTTCTATTACATCATTTGTGTTTTGGTTGCTTTGTTTCTTTGGCACACTATTCCTTGTTTTGTTTCGCGATGCCTTATTTGCCTTAGTTCAGTGTAGCTATTTTTGTATATTTCTTCATTTGTTTCATTCCCACTGTTTATCATTATCACACAGTCATATACATATTAAGTTTTCTTATTTATTCCAGTAGGTCCTTGACCTGACCTCGTCACTACTATATTGAGGTTAGGCTTGGTACTTATTGAGTACCGTTGTGGTGTATGCATGCTACGCTTCTGCATATCTATTTGTGCATATCCAGGTACCAGCCTAGGCACCAGTGAGTCGAGCTCAGATTTGGAGACTTCAAGGTATACGTGCCGGCATCCATAGGCCTCAGAGTCACCCTCTATCAAGTTCTATTTCATTTTCCCTTTTTTATAGATATTGTTGTATAGGGATGTTCAGTATACTCTTGTAGAGCGTGTCACTTCGTATCACCGATTTTTGGGAGTTATGTTTTGTTGAGTGGCATGGTTCTTTTATGATAGTTATTGAGTTGTTTGAAAGTTTTTATCATTCTCACAGTTAAATTCTACATGTATGTTTGGCGTACCCAATCTTAGAGACTATGTGCCATCACGACACTCTATGGAGGGAAATTGGGGTCGTGACAAGTTCGTATAAGAGTTATAGGTTCATCGATTTTACGAGAAACAAGCAGGTCTAGTAGAGTCTCGCGGATCGGTACAGAGACGTTTGTACTTATCTTCGAGAGGCTACATAACTGTTAGGAAACTTCACTTCATTGATTCCTTATCGTGCAAATTTGTTGGCTTGAAATTTTGAATCATTTTTTTCTATTCAATTATAGATGGTAAGGATGCGCATCACTAGATCTAATGCCCAGACACCCGCGCCCCCTGCTAGCACCGCGAGAGGCCAGGTCCAGGGTAGAGGTCGAGAAGGGGAACATAGTGGAGCCAGAGCACTTGCCCGAGCTGCTACAAAGGAGCCTCTAGTAGCTCCAGTTGGTGGGCAGGCACCTAATGCGACAGTTGTTACCCCTAGACTTCAAGAGACTCTCATCTAGTTCTTGATCATGTTTGGTACTCTAGCTAAGACGAGGTTGATCCCACTTGCACCGCCCATACTTCATACTGGGGGGGAGCACAAACTCCCGCAGCGCGTACCCCAGAGCATCGGGTCTATGTTGACCAGCTCACAAAGGTTATAACAATGTAGTTGTTTATCCCAGTTCAGCCTGATGTTAGGGCAACAACATTTGAGGAGGAGTAGCTCATGCTCTATAGGTACAAAAAGTACCATCCTCTTACTTTCAGTGGCCTAGCTACAGAAGACGCGCATGGCGTTCTAGAGAAATGCCACCATATTCTCCGCACCATGGGTATAATGGAGACTAATGGGGCGGCTTTCACTACTTTCCAGCGGTCGGGACCAGAGTACTAGTGGTGGCGGGCTTATGAGGAGGGTAGCCCCGCCGATGCAGATTCCCTCACATGGGATCCGTTTTTAGAGATGTTCTTGAGGGAGTTTGTTCCCCAGAGCCTTCAAGATGCATGGCGCGCAGGGTTTTAGTAGTTGCACGTGGGTGTTATGACCGTATCAAAGCATGCTGTCAGGTTCAGTGAGTTGTCCAGACATGCACCTACCTTAGTTTCCATAGTCATATAGCGAGAGCGCCAATTTATCGAGGTGCTTAACTATGGTAGTAGATTTTGCAAGGCTCGAGAGTTGGAGACTGATACTCCACATCAGTAGGTAGATGCGATCGCATGGATATTGGAATGTATGCAGGGTTGGGAGAGAGAAGATAGGGAGGCCAAGAGGCCTCGAGATTGTGGCACATATAATGGTGCCCGTGCCCCAGTCGCAACCCGTCATAGTAGAGGCTATGTGAGCTGTCCAGTTCATTCAACACTTCTAGCTTCCAATGGTATTCCGGCTACTCCCAGGTCTCACGTTGCCTATTATGCACCGCCACAATCTAGTGCACCTCCTACACGGGGTGCTTTCAGTGGCCATTCCACCCGGCCAGGCATGAGCCAGTTTCAGCAATGACATATTTTGAGAGCTTGTTTTTAGTATGATGATACTCGTCATATGGTGATGGACTTCTGAAAACTCGGGAGGGGTGCACCTCCTTTGACTACTCAGGATCCACGTATTCCACAGGGTCCTAGACTTGTCAGGTCATGGTTACCGCACCAGTTTCCATTCCACCTACTCAACTAGATAAGGGTGTCGATCAGGCGGGTAGGGGTTTCCCTAGAGGGGGAGGCCAGACCAGATGTTATGCTTTTTCGAGTAGGACTAAGGCGGTTGCATCAAACTCAGAAATCACAAGCATTGTTCCGGTTTGTCATAGAGAAGCATCAGTCTTATTTGATCCAGGCTCCACTTATTCATATGTGTCATCTTACTTTTCTCCGTATTTCGGTATATCCCATGATTCTTTGAGCTCTCATGTCTATGTGTCCACGCCTGTCGGAGATTCCATTGTTGTTAACCATGTGTATCAGTCATTTTTAGTTGTTCTTGGTGGTTTTGGGAGTAGAATTGATCCATTGTTACTGTGTATAGTAGATTTTGATGTTATTTTTGGCATAAACTGGTTCTTCCCCTATCATGCTACTCTTTATTGTCACGCCAAGACAGTGACATTGGGTATTCCACGTTTGCCTCGGTTGGAGTGGAGGGCTACTTTGGATTATGTTCCTAGTAGAGCGGTTTATTTCCTTAAGCCAAAGTGAGTGTTTGGGAAGGAGTGTGATGCATATCTAGCCTTTGTGAGATATGTCGGTGTTGAGAGACTATCCAGATTTATTTTTGGTAGATCTTTCAGGCTTACCGCCTGATAGGGATATCGATTTTGGTATTGACTTATTATCGGGCACTCAGCCCATTTCTATTCCACTATATTGTATGCCCCCCATATAGTTTAAGGAGTTAAAGGATCAGTTGCAATAGTTACTTGATAACTGTGTCATCCAACCCAGTGTGTCACCTTAGGGTGCTCTGGTCTTGTTTGTAAAGAAAAAGGATGGTTTTATGCGCATGTGTATTGATTATCGGCAGTTGAAAAAGTTACAGTTAAGAATCGGTATCCATTGCCATACATTGATGACCTAATTGATCATCTATAGGGTGCGAGAGTGTTCTCAATGATTGATTTGCGGTCAGGTTATCACTAGCTAAAGATTAGGGATACGGGTATTTCGAAGACTAGCTTGAGTAATCGGTAAGGTCATTACGAGTTCCTTGGGATGTCATTTGGGATGACCAACGCTGTAGCAACACCCATGTACTTGATGAACAATGTATTCCAGTCCTATCTTGACTCATTCGTCATTGTGTTTATTGACGACATCTTGTTATACTTCTGAATCTAGGAGGATCATGAGCAACATTTGAGGATTGTACTCCAGACGTTGAGGGAAAATAAGTTGTATGCAAAATTTTCAAATTGTGAATTCTGGCTCGATTCAGTGGCATTTTTGGATCATGCGGTGTCGAGTGAGGGAATCAAGGAAGATCCTAAGGAGATTGAAGCAGTGGAGAGTTGGACCAGACCGTCTTCACCTATTGCGATCTAGAGTGTTTTTGGTTTGGTAGGGTATTACCATATTTTCGTAGAGGGTTTCTCATCTATTGTTGTACCTATGACCAGATTGACACAGAAAGGTGCGCTGTTCAGATGGACCGAGGAGTGGGAAGATAGGATTCTGAAACTCAAAACTACTTTAACTACAGACCCAGTGTTGGTATTGCTTACGGGTTCGAGGTCGTACACTGTGTACTGTGATGAGTCACGTGTTGGCCTCGATGCGGTGTTGATTTAAAATGGTATGGTGATTGCCTACGAGTCTAGACAGCTGAAGGTGCATGAGAAGAATTATCCTATCCACGACATGGAATTAGAAGTTATTACTCATGCCTTAAAGATTAGGTGGCACTATTTGTACGGTGTCCCTTGTGAAGTCTATACCGACCACCGGAGTCTGCACCATCTTTTCAAATAAAATGATCCCAGCTTGTAGCAGCGGAGATGGTTATAATTGCTTAAGGACTATGATATTACCATTATCTATTGTCCTAGGAAGGCCAATATGGTAGACGGTGCCTTGAGTCCAAAGGCGGAGACCTTGGGCAGTTTAGCAAATCTGTTGGCAGTAGAGAGGTCATTACCAATGGATGTTTTAGAGTTAAGTCAAGTTCTGGCTTGCGTGGTTTCTCGATCTTCTCTATATGATCATATCAGAGAGCGTCAGTATGATGATCCCTATTTGCTTGTCCTCAAGGACACAGTTCAACACGGTGATGCCAAGGAGGTACTATTGGGGATGACGGTGTGTTACATATGCAAGGTTGGCTATGCGTGCCAATGTGGATGAGTTGTGTGAGTTGATTTTTTAGGAGGCCCATAGTTCGCGATACTCTTTTCATTCGGATGCTGCTAAGATGTATCAGGACTTGAGGTAGCACTATTGGTGGAGGAGGATGAGGAATGACATAGTGGAGTATATAACTCGATGCCTAAATTGTAAGCATTTGAAGTATGAGCAATAGAGACCAGGTGGGTTGCTTCATAGGTTTGAGCTTTCCAAGTGGAAATGGGAGTGAGTTACCATGTATTTCATTGTTGGGCTCCCACAGTGTTAGATGAAGCTTGACGCAGTATGGTTGATTGTGGATAGGTTGACCAAGTCGGTTCACTTTATTCCGGTGGTGACTACTTATTCTGCAGAGCACCTGGCTCATGTCTATATTCGCGAGATTGTCCGACTTCATGGAATGATGGTATCCATCATCTCTGATTAGGGTACGCAGATGACATCGCGATTCTGGAAGGCCTTATAGCGTGAGTTAGGAACACAGATTGAGCTGATTATATCGTTCCACCCTCAGACGGACGGACAGTCCTAGCGCACTATTCATAAATTGAAGGATATGCTTTGTTCATGTGTTATAGAGTTCAGGGGTTCTTGGGATCTGTTCTTGCCGCTTGTGGATTTTGCCTACAATAACAGCTACAATTCGACTATTCAGATGGCTCCGTATGAGCCATTGTGTGGCAGGCAGTGTAGGTCTACAGTTGGTTGGTTTGAGCCAAGTGAGGCTAGGCTATTAGGTACTGACTTGGTTCAGGATGCTTTGGAAAAGGTTAAGTTGATTCAGGATTNTGTTGGCAGTAGAGAGGTCATTACCAATGGATGTTTTAGAGTTAAGTCAAGTTCTGGCTTGCGTGGTTTCTCGATCTTCTCTATATGATCATATCAGAGAGCGTCAGTATGATGATCCCTATTTGCTTGTCCTCAAGGACACAGTTCAACACGGTGATGCCAAGGAGGTACTATTGGGGATGACGGTGTGTTACATATGCAAGGTTGGCTATGCGTGCCAATGTGGATGAGTTGTGTGAGTTGATTTTTTAGGAGGCCCATAGTTCGCGATACTCTTTTCATTCGGATGCTGCTAAGATGTATCAGGACTTGAGGTAGCACTATTGGTGGAGGAGGATGAGGAATGACATAGTGGAGTATATAACTCGATGCCTAAATTGTAAGCATGTGAAGTATGAGCAATAGAGACCAGGTGGGTTGCTTCATAGGTTTGAGCTTTCCAAGTGGAAATGGGAGCGAGTTACCATGTATTTCATTGTTGGGCTCCCACAGTGTTAGATGAAGCTTGACGCAGTATGGTTGATTGTGGATAGGTTGACCAAGTCGGTTCACTTTATTCCGGTGGTGACTACTTATTCTGCAGAGCACCTGGCTCATGTCTATATTCGCGAGATTGTCCGACTTCATGGAATGATGGTATCCATCATCTCTGATTAGGGTACGCAGATGACATCGCGATTCTGGAAGGCCTTATAGCGTGAGTTAGGAACACAGATTGAGCTGATTATATCGTTCCACCCTCAGACGGACGGACAGTCCTAGCGCACTATTCATAAATTGAAGGATATGCTTTGTTCATGTGTTATAGAGTTCAGGGGTTCTTGGGATCTGTTCTTGCCGCTTGTGGATTTTGCCTACAATAACAGCTACAATTCGACTATTCAGATGGCTCCGTATGAGCCATTGTGTGGCAGGCAGTGTAGGTCTACAGTTGGTTGGTTTGAGCCAAGTGAGGCTAGGCTATTAGGTACTGACTTGGTTCAGGATGCTTTGGAAAAGGTTAAGTTGATTCAAGATTGATTCCGTACATCCCCATGTAGATAGAATAGTTATGCGGATCGAAAGGTTTACGATGTTGCATTCATGGTTGGAGAGTGGGTCTTGCTCTGGGATTCACCCATGAAGGGTGTTATGAGGTTCGGGAAGAAGGGAAAGCTGAGCCCTAAGTATATCAAACCTTTTGCAATTATTGAGAGGATTGGTGAGGTGCCCTACAAGCTTGTATTTCCACCTAGTCTGTCTGTAGTTCATCCGATATTCCATGTTTCAATGCTCCGGAAGTATCACGGTGATCCATCCCATGTGTTAGATTTCAGCTCAGTTCTATTGGATAAAGATTTATCTTATTTTGAGGAGCCAGTGGCCATCTTGGATAGGCACGTCCGAAAGTTGAGGATGTAGAACATTGCTTCAGTAAGGGTTCGGTGGAGGGGTCAACCAGTCGAGGAGGCGACATGGGAGACCAAGCATGATACGCGTAGCCACTGTCCTCATATTTTCGCCACTTCAGGTATGTCACTAAACTATTTCGAGGACAAATGTTTGTCTTAAGAGGGGGAGGATGCAATGGCATGGCCGGTCGTTTTGATTATTAACATTTCACACTTTCAATCATAATCTTTCCCTAAACCATCGTGTCTACGAATTTCAACTGATATAATATGCACAAATAAACCAAGTACGTACTCGTCACCTCGCGTACATGGTTTCAATTACACAATTTCCACATAAGACTCTATACCTAAGGGGTAATTCCCCCACTCAAGATTAGGAAATATACTTACCTTTACGGAGTTAGGCCGATATTCCAAAATAGTCGTCTTGCTTGAATAAATCTTCCGGACAGCTCAAATCTATTCAAATTAATTCAATTCAGTCAATACTAATTATCGGAATTAATTCCATATGAAAACACTAATTTTCCAACACAAATCCAAAATTTAACTCAAAAATTGTCTATGGGGCCCACGTCTCGAAATCTGATTAAACTCATAAACTCTGACAACCCATTCAATTACGAGTCCAACCATACTAGTTTCACTCACATCCGACTCCAAATCGGCACCGAAATCGCATAAATTCATTTTATGAGATTTCTAAAAATTTCCCCAAATTTCCATCTCAAAACACTAATTAAATGATGAAAACAAATAATGGATTCTGGTAATCTAACCATAATTGAGTTAAGAACATTTACCCCGATGCTTTCTCTGAAAATCTCCCAAAAATCGCCTCTCCTCAAGCTCCAATTTGTCAAAAATAAAAAATGGGACGAAGTCCTCTGCCTTATAACTGACAGTTTTGTCCAGGCTGCCCTCGGTCCTTGGCCCTCGATCCTCAGCCTCGACCCTCGACCCTCGATCCTCAACATTTGATCCTCGGCCTTCGATTATCGACGTTGATTATGGGCCTCGATCCTCGGCCTTTGATTGTGGGCCTCGGTCTTCGGCATTCGATTTCTGCCCCCGAAATTTGCAGCAGAATAATAATTGCAGCAGCAACTGTTTAAGTCCAACTTTTGATCCGTTAAAGATCCGAAACTCACCCGATTCCCTCGGGACCTCAACCAAATATACCAACAAGTCCTAAAATATCATATGAACTTATGGAAAACCTCAAATCACATCAAACAACGCTAAAATCACAAATCACACCTCAATTCAAGCTTTATGAAATCTAAGAATTTCCAACTTCTACATTCGATGTCGAAACCTATCAAATCAAGTCCGATTGACCTCAAATTTTGCACACAAGTCATAAATTATATAAGAGAGCTTTGAAAATTTTCAGAACTTGATTCCGACCCCAATATCAAAAAGTCAACTCCACGGGCAAACTTTCAAACTTAAATTCCTATTTTTAGCCATTTCAAGCCTAATTTCACAACGTACTTCCAAATATAATTTCGATCACGCTCCTAAGTCAGAAATCACCATACGGAGCTGTTGGATTCATCAAAATTCTATTGCGGGGTCGTTTGCTCAAAAGTCAACTCTCCGGTCAACTCTTTATATTAAATTCCGAATCTTCCAAAAACCAAATTATCATTTAAGGTTAAGAAATGAT
Organism: Nicotiana otophora; assembly: GCA_000715115.1. NCBI lineage: Eukaryota > Viridiplantae > Streptophyta > Magnoliopsida > Solanales > Solanaceae > Nicotiana > Nicotiana otophora. The sequence goes on from AWOL01S0014614.1 coordinate 309,998, forward strand.
AATTGTTCTTTATATTAAATTCCGAATCTTCCGAAAACCAAATTCGACCGTACATGCAAGTCATAATATATATTACAAAGTTGCTCGGGATGTTAAGTTGCTGAACGTCACATAGATTCTTAAAACGACAAGTCGGGTCGTTACATACTAATATGCATCAGCTAGTTAACCTTCTTGGCCAGCTGCTTACTGCATGAATAAGGACTGTTATTTCCACTAGTGAATAAAGTGAAAATAATATTTGCAAGTCTTATATTGGAACCATCTAATCGTATTGCGTGTGTTTTTATTTTGTTTATAGCTTTGTCTTGTTTATTACCCATTCTTATATTTTGTTTCATACACGCGACAATGACTCTAGAATAAGTTTTGACCTAACAGCTCTACATAATAAGGACACATGGAATAAGAATGAAGGGACATAAAAAGATAATATAGTAAAAGCGGGATAAGATAAAATTAAGGGAGAGACTGTATGATGATAATGTCGGTCAAAGGATAGGATAATAAGTACTAATAAAAATAACGAATAAAAAAATATCTTATTCAAAGTTATATAATGATGTGACCGAATAAAGTGTCTGACAAGGTATAATACCCCAAATAGGGGCATCATGCTTGTGGTAATAATGAGAAAGAAGATATATATTATTAGTTCTATCAATAACATCTCTAGGGAAGGGACAATGAAAGTTTATCTCCCGACCCAAATCCCAACCTGTCGTGATGGCGCCTATCACATGACTAGGCAAGCCGAAAATCACATAATAACTATGCATTTTAAATTAAAAAATGATTTAATCGGTCCAATAGTGGAAAGTCTCATAAATACATGATAAAAACAACTGCAACTCAACTACAATAATCCTAAAATCCTAGTGTCACCGAGAACATGAGCTATTAATGTCAACATATTCTAAAACTCTATTTTAACTGTATGAGAAGATAGAATAGTACTGATATAGAATGAAAGAAAGGAGAGTCAAGGTTTGCGGGCATCATCCCAACTACCTCGAGGTCTCCGAACAGGTACTATTACCACTCAAGCAATCACTGCATCCATATGTACTTAGATCTGCACACGAAGTATAGAGTATAGTAAGAGTACAACCGACCCAATATATTCGATAAGTAACAGGACTAACTTTGGGCTGGAAGCAGTGACGAGCTTAGAAAGATATAGTCGAATCAAAATGACGACAAGCCTCGAGGAAGCTCCATGGTATGCATACATTACAAACTACCTGGCAAGCGATATTGCTCCCTATGAGTTATCTTTTGTGCACAAGAAAAAGTTCTTTCGTGATTGTCACATGTATTTCTGGGATGAACCAAATTTGTTTAGGATTAGTATTGATAACATGATCTGGGGATGTATTCCCGAGATACACCAGGCTTCTGTTTTGCAGGCATGTCATGCTTTGCCTTATGGAGGTCATTCTGGAGGAGTAAGGATGGCTAATAAAGTTTTGGAGTCTGGCTTTATTGGCCGACATTGTTTAAAGATGCACACTTTTGGGTAAAGAGCTGTGATGAGTGTCAAAGGATGGAAAATATTTCTCGTCGACATGAGATGCCTATGAATCCAATTCAAGAAGTAGAAGTATTTGATGTATGGGAAATCGTCTTTATTGGACCATTCTTCATCTCATACAACAAGTATATACTCCTAGCATTGGACTATGTCTTGAAATGAGTAGAAGTTATAGCACTCCCAACAATGATGCAGAGGGAGTTTTTGTTTTTCTAAGAAAAAATATCTTCACCCGATTTGGCACTCCAAGAGCAATCATCAGTGATGGAGGCACCCACTTTTGCAACCGAGCCTTTGAAAATTTGTTGGCTCCGTATTACCCCTAAACAAGTGGGCAAGTCGAGGTGTCGAATAGAGAAATCAAGAGTGTTTTGACCAAAAGTGTAAATGCTTCTCGGACTGATTGGGCGAAGAAATTGGATGATGCACTATGGGCCTACCGCAATGCATTTAAAACTCTAATTGGTATGCCACCGTACAAATTTGTGTTTGTAAAAGCATGCCACATGTCAGTGGAGTTAGAGCATAGAGATTTTTGTGTGTTAAGGCAATTAAATCATGACTTGGAGGCTGTTGGTGCGAGTAGAGTCATAGAGCTGCATGAACTTGATGAGTTTCGTTACCATGCTTTTGAATGCACTAGGTTGTACAAAGAAAGGATGAAGATGATGCATCATAAACATATTCAAGAAAGGATTTTCAAACCCGAAGATATCGTGTTGTTGTACAACTCAAGATTAAAATTATTTTCGGATAAGCTGAAGTCTAGATGGTCAGCACCATTTAGAGATGTGAAAGTGTTCTCAAGTGGAGCTATAGAAATTGAATCTGAGGATGGAACGAACAGGTTCAGAGTCAAGGGGCAAAGGTTGAAACATTACTTGGGCATTGATGAGGAAAAAGTTAAAGTGGTGATTCATTTGAAGGAGCCTCAAGTGTTGAATGAACTTTGAGTTTGATTGACAGTATTGTGCCGCGACGTTAAATCAAGCGCTTGTTGTGAGGCAACCCAATTTTTTTGTTTTAGTCTCGTTGTCATTTAGTGATTAAAAAAATAAAAAAATAAAAAATTTGCATTTCAGTGCCCAGATTGGCGACAGGCGCTGAGTAAAACGCAAAAGGAAGCAACTAATACATACATCTGCCTTCTTTAGTGCTAGGAGAGGAGAGAAACAGTAGGTATCGGTACTAATAGCTCGTGAAATTCCGCAAAAGGAAAAGGCAACGACAAAACCTTCTATGGTTGCCTCATCCACAAAGAAGTGAAAACAAAGTGAGGTTGCTTTATGCAGATCGGGAAAAGGAAATCAAGTGGCGGAGCCTTCAACAAGGTAGCCTCGTGTGCCTCATCCAGCCCTCTAGGTATATAGGGAGGACGAAAGAAGTTGGTACCTCTCCTTTGTACCCTACAAGCGGTATATCGTAGAGATGGGCATCAACAACATAGCTTTAAAGAAGCATTTTCTCACCGTTCTGGACCAGATAAAGGATTTGAAGCTGGACCATTTATTAGAATGCCCCGGTCCAGCTAATTTGAGTATGGTGAAAGAATTATATTCTAATTGGCATTGCAAAAAAATGAAGCTGATGTGCGTGGTGTGGGGATGAACTTGCAAGCTCAAGCGCTTTGTGAGTTTTTGGGGGCTCCAATCCATGATCCACAAATATTTCAAAAGTTCGTGCACAGTCCAGATTACCCGACCATCAATCAGAAATGATGTCGGGTGAACTCGATGGCAAAGTGGATTCGTTCACCAAGAAATGACACCCACAGAGACATGTACCAGACTAACTTTAACAGAACAACTAAGTTGTGGCATAACATTGTTATTTCTCATATTATGCCGGGCGAGCATTCTTCAGATTTCACGAGTGCAAGAGTTTGTTTGATATATTTTTTGATGATCGTGAAACCTGTCAATATTGGTCAGTTGATGCTTGATAAGATGAATCGCACCGGATTTCTAAATGACTCTCGGAGGTTCTTCTACGGGAAGCTGTTGACACAGTTGTTATTGCGGCGGGAGGTGCCGGTTTATAAGGGAGCTGAAGAGATTGTGCCGGCTCCGACCGATTTGCTAGATATCTCAGCGATACCGTAAGAGAATGGGCCAAAATTGAGCATGGAGGCCATGCAAGAATAGGTTGAAAACCTGCAGCTTCACATGTATTGTATGATGAGCCTACTTTTGGAAAAGGTGGGGGTGACAGAGGCAGAAAAGCAAAAGCTGAACCAGAATTGTCCACTATTGGGGTTGACCAAGAAGCTTTCGGGATTGTCACCGGGTAGCCCGCTACACTCTTATGAGGATAGGAATACTATTCCACCATCTGCTGATAGGGGCGAGGCTGGTGAGGAGGTTGATGGGCCTTTAGCCATTGTGAGCGCCACAAAGGCCAGCAATAAGTCCGCTTAGCAAGGGAGTTCCTTCTATCAACCCCTATGTTTTAGATTTTTGTGTATGTGCATTGGGGACACTACACTCTTTACGTCTGGGGTGGGGAATTTCCTTTAATGCTTATTAGTAGTATTTTAGTACCTAGTAGTAGTGTACCTTTTTTTTTTTTTTATAACTTCTTGATTTTAATTGCGTAGTGAATAGAAGTAGTAATGTAGTATAGTAAAATAAGTTTGGCAGTTTAATTAAAAAAAAGGAGAAGGGAAGTTTGGACTTTTCCCGATGAAGGATCTCTTGGACAGAGTTCTTCAGGGATTAATGTCCAATAAAAAGTAATAATCCAAAAATATCTTTATTCTTATTTTTAGTTAGTAGTAGTAGATAATAATTCCCCTTGATGTTTATCTTGGCATCGGTTCTTGTTCAAGGGATGTAACTTGAACCGGATAATTTTTATTTGTAGAAAATTCAGGAAACAAAACTTGAGTGCTCTTATGTGTCTTTTTACATGTCTGATGCTAGCATAGTAGGCAAGGAGCATGCAAATTACCTTCCTAATATGTTTTAACGAAAATTGATGCCGTGAAAGATTGAATAGCCTATCTGTGATGCTTTCTCTCAGTTACTTGACTCATTGTTCATGAAGTGCTTTATTGCTTAATACTTCTTGACTTTGTGATTACTTACTTAAACATGAGAGTTGGAGTGAAACCGTCCCTTTTGGGATCATGTGCATTGTGTGATGTAAGGTTTTGATCACATTCTGTACTATCCTATGTTTGTCTAGAACTTGCCCCGTGTGTTAGTCAAAGAAAAATAAGTAAATTTTGTGAGCCTAGGAGATGATGTAGGCATTGCTTTGATTTTCCATTGAGCTATTATGCCACCGTAAGTAAAATTATTCTTAGATAGCCCATTTGAGCCTATTAGCTTTTTCTTTGGCACCCACATTACAAGCCGATTCCCATTTAGTTCTTAAATAAATCTTTTTGAACCTTTACCTCCGAAAGTACTTAAGTCGCTAGAAAAGTAAGGTGAGAGTTGGGGTAGCTTTTGAGTTGAACCATAGAAAATCCAAAAGGTGCATGTATGTTTTGGAAGATCATTAGCCGGGCAACTTAAATTTATGGAAAGTGTTGGAAAAAAAAGGAAAATACAAAATGGAGAAAAATAAGTATATAGAAAATACACCTCATATTCATCGTGATTCGGGCTAGTTAGTTTATAGATGTGATTAAAGAAGAAGGGCCAAGTTATAGATGGTTTTGTGGCATTGCTTGAATTGGTCATAAAGAGTGTGTACTTGAAAGTTAAGTGTAGTGTATTAAAGTGCTTAGGAGGGTTAGTCACTATACCCAAAATATATCCTACCCGTACCTTAGCCTACATTACAACCAGTAAAGACCTAATTGATCTTATACTGTGCGAGCTTATATTAGTGGAGATATACACTATGGGCAAGTCAATGGTTCAACTACGGAGTGCACATAAAATTCTTTGTGAGAGTGAATGGTTCTTTGTACATATATGTGATGCCCTTAAATTATATTCGAATGCATATTTGACTGTGTGAATGAAATACCCTATTATTCTTTGGTGAGGCATATGATTCAATGATGGATAGGTGACGTTATTAAACATCTCTTGTTGGGTGAGTGCACGAGTTGAGAGTGCTTATTGGCGACGAGTCGTTCTTTGACGTTGGGTGGTTATGGGAAGGTTGTTTGAGTGTTTTTAATTGGTCACTAATATTCCGGCATATGAATGTTTGGAATGGAATGAATGCGTAAGCAAGGGCTCAATTGTTGGTATAAACCATGGTCAAAAGGTGTAGTGTGTTGAATTGCCAAATGTTCCTCCATTTTATCATGTCCTGCTTGCATTGTTTGGTTAGCAAGGTGTTTAGGTTGCTCGAGGACAAGCAAGAGCTTAAGCATGCGGTGGTGATGTTAGGCTAAAAATCCATGTTTTCGCATGTAATTTGCCTTGCATTATACCTCAATCTTGTTATCTTTGGTGTAAATATTTGTGACTCGAGCGTAATAATGGTGTTTGTATGTGTAGGAGTCAATTTGAAGTGATTTGGCAAGCTTGCATGTAAAGTGAAGTAAAAACAGAAGAATTTGAAGGGAGTATGAGTTTGGTGCCCAGGTTGGTGCCAGTTACCAACCAAAACGCCAAAGGCAGAATGTGGAAAATTTCGCTGTCCTGGTTGGCACCAAGCGAAACGGCTAAGGACGGGTTTCACCCTACACGCCCCCAACATGTATAAAAGGGGTTCTAAACCTATTTCTTAGGGTTGGACACGATTCTGGACAAGAAAAAGGCTGCCAAGCACATGAAGCAAGAATCAAAACGAGTTTTCTGTTCCTTTATCTCTTTACTTTGTAGTTTAATGTGTTTGAACAATATGTTGATTGTTATTTTATTTATGAGTAGCTAAACTCTCTTATATAAGGTTTGATTGAACCTATTGGAGGATGATTGTTTACTATGTTTAATATAGATTTGCCTTTGAGTTTTCTCTACTTGTTCAACTATATTTTCATTGTTGTTAATTGAAGAGGTCTCAATTAACTATGCCTATTTGGTGTGATCGTAATGATCGGTAAATTAGTGCCAGGTAGTGTTGTTCGAGAGAATACGTCTAGTAAATTGTGGTTGTTGCTCGAGAGAGAGCTACCACAATCAAATTACTCACAATTGGTAGAGAATATTTAGGCAAATTTACCAAACATGTAGCGGGAAAGATTCCGACAATAGGGAAAATCATAACCTTAGACTCATCCAAATCTTGTCTCCAATATTTGCTTTGTTAGATATAAATTACTGCATTTTTAACTACTTTGATTTAGTTAGTAAACTCTCAAATTATTATATAATATTTATGAATGTTGATTACTTGAATTTGTGCAAAGCTATTAGTCGTAATTAGCACGTTATTTCTCTGCGGGATTCGACTCCGGACTTATAAATCAATTTATATTTGCAACGACCACTAGACCCCTTAGGAGGCATAGTTGGGCGTGATCACTAATATATCGAATTGTGTGAGAAAAATTAGATATGCTTAATACCCTAAATTTCTCATATGTGTTGGGTACCTAAATTCTTGATTTGAAATTCCTTGTTGTTGATAATATATAAAGATGCTCGAAAGTGATAGAAGAGAGTTGGTGATATGAAGTGTGGCCACCGTTCCAAGAATGAAGTTTATGTACTCAAATCATGCCCATATGTGGCTGTTTTAACTAATGCTATGCTTTTGTGAGTATTTCCAACGTGTTTTTAGCTATTATGTATTCATGAGTTGAAATTGTGTATTGCCCTTTTTGGGGAAAAGTACTTCAAGAATAAATGGTGTGCTACTTGTTTATTATTTTAACTTGCGCATGAATTGCAAATTATTTTACTCCATTTCTTGGAAAAAAATCTATTGTGCTTAAATTCTTCATTTCTAATGAACTTGAAATTGTGATTTCCGTAATATTCTATTTATTGATATTTATGATGATGATCCATGAATGGAAAGAAATGAAAGTGTGGAATATGAAATATGATCATTGTGCCATGAATAAAGAATCATATGTATGGCCAAGAGAACCAATGAAATAATAATGTTAAAATTGGTTAAAAGTGCTAATGAGGCTATATACGGTATGAAACGTTATGAGGTAAATGCATTTGTATTGTTGTTCCCCTTGCAAATCAAAAAACAAATATTTTTGGGAGTAGCGATAGTCACTGAGGAAGGGTAGGTTGAAATAACATAACCCCGAAACTGCCCGTGCCAGTGTAGGAGTGGATTGTAATTATTCCCCTTATTTGGGATGAGAGGGATATGATACAATTATTCCCCTTAATTGGGATGAGTTGATTGATAGAAAAGGATGATGTCCATGCACACGGCATTGCGAACAGTGGTATATCGATGCTAAAGATCTCCCAACCAAAAATAATATTATCATCATATTTTGATTATTACATCATAATGTTATCTTCATATTTGGAAAATTATTATATTTTAACTTGGCATCTGAATATCATTGATTGTTGATTGCTGTTTCCATGATTTTCTCTTTCTTATGTTGGCATTCTTTTTTGAAAGAGGACACTTAGCTTTTCATACTAGTACTATTCCATATGTACTAACGTCCCTTTTGCCCGGGGCGCTGCATATTTAATGGATGCAGGTTGTTCATCAGCGGGCAGCGTTGGTCCTCGTTAGTAGTCACTCCCTGGTTAGTAGGTTTTGGTGAGCCCTACTTTATTCCGGGCCTGGTGTCATTTGAGTTGTACATTGTGTTTTGAGGTATAACCGGGGCCTTATTTCTGACACTTCCATACTACTCTTCTGTTGTACTTAGATAAGATGTGGGTGGTGTTTGATGTTGGAAATTGAACTATAAATATTGGTATTTGGCAAACATGTTTTTCATTATATCTATATACTTGTGATATTTTAAAAATTGTGAATAAAGCTACTAATGAAAATTAAATGGGAGTTGTTAATGAAATCTTTTCAGTGTGATTAATGGAGTACATCTCCTCTTTATTCAGGAATGAGTTTGGATATAAGGAAAATTAATAGGCTTGCTCGGCCGGGTTAAATCAGTTGAGCGCCGGTCGCGCTCCCCGAGTTTGCAGCGTGACAAATTTAGTATCATAGCCTAAGGTTTTAAAGTGTCCTAGGACGTCTCAGAGCCGTGTCTAGTAGAGTCCTTCTTATCGGTGTGTTGTCGACCACATCTATAATAAGGAGGCTACTTGGAAATTTAGGAATTTTACGCTTCTTTGATACTCTTGATCGCGTGATAGTGCTCAAGATATGAAGCTAATTTCCATGCCATGTCTTAATTTACATATGAGTAACCCATAGGTTCGAGTCATCGACGAGGAAATGAAAGAACCAGTTACTAAGGGAAGTGTCTTTGTCCATATTAATGTTATCGTGCCACCGAAAATTGTGGTAAGAGCACCTAAGAAATGAAAAAGTATTATTGGCATAGATAATCCGGGATGTTTGATATGAAAGAATAGCCACTCGGGTTTATGTTGGATGATTCTTCAAATATGTTATGGTTGTAGAAAGAGGGGGGGCACAAGATGAACGAATTCCCTAGGTTATGTACACCCATCCCGGTATGCCCGATAGGCAAGAAGGAACATTTGGCATCGTGTTGTGAGTATGCTCAATAGCATGTTATGGGTGGATGGTTTGGGAAATTCCAAAGGCCCACATAGAAAACCGGTACAAAGATTGTTACTCCCACCATGAAGGCCTGAAGGAAATACAAGAGGTAATCTAATGACTTATGCAAAAAGGGTAAATATTAGGTGGGTGGGGTGAGTTAGTTTAACGAACCTCATTCTCGTTGTGTGAAGTGTAAGAGATGTCATTCAGGGGTATGTCACTATGGTACAAATGTATGTTATGGACATGAAGTCGAGGAGCATCAGTTAAGGCACTGCCCCGTCAATCTAAAGTTACCAGGTAAGTCACCCTGTAGTATATCATTCTTTACACCATATGCTTTTCCTTGTTGTATACGTACATATATATCGAGTACTGCATAAGTATGGTCTTAACGTGAATCTGAATCACAAAACATTACATGTACATACTCTTTGAACGAGACACAATATTCGTGAAGCCTCTTGATCACAATTCTCTTATTTATAACCTCTTGAGGAATTGAGATCTATAATTATGTCCTTGAATTGAGTTATAACTCTAGAATAAATACTTCCCACTTGCTTTCCTAAATTCTCAACAAGGGACTATGCCTGATGAATTTCTTACAAATCCTTTTGACTCAAATGGACAACATTTGCTCCCTTGTGCTTATGCATGTACAATCATAAAGTTTACCTATGTGGTATCAAATCCAATGTATAGCGGCCTAGTGTTGAGATCCTTCTTGAGCCACTCTTTCTCTCGTCGGTTTATGTGGCTCCTATGGTTGGATCAATTACTTTACTCCTTTGTGAATATTATCATGAATCCTTTTCACTGTCTAGTAACATGAGAGCATATCTCAACACCTATCATATGTGTACCTATCAATTGAAAGGGATCACTTATCTGCATAAAAGTTTTATGGAAATTTGAGATTTTCACAAATTCGTCACAGGAAGATCTTTTTATTGGCCACCTCAGTATGACTTTCATGTCCACTTGGATCATTCCGCAGTAAGTAGATTATATTTGTTTCCTGGTATTATAGTTGCCCATGAAGTGGTCCGGTATTGCAGCTTGCGAGTTATTATGGCAAAAACATGTCTAGCTCATACCAAAGTGTTCATTCTCTCTAACCAATACATAATTTCATCCCAACATTAATATTTCATAGCTATATGGTTTCATTTGTGTGTGATTGAAAGTTAAGCAGTCTTACCGCGACTTTTCCCTCCGCACTTTAGGTGGATGTATCAGATTCTAGCGCATATGATGAGCATATTGATTTGAAAGACAAGTTTGTTGCATCTCTAGTCCTCTCATATAGGATCAACTACAAGAAGGGTTAAGCTGTCATAACGATAGTAATCTCACAAGTGTTCAACTTCTTTTTCAACCTCATGGGCTTGTGGCATATCTATTCCTTATGTCACTCAATGTTTAGAACGCAATGCAGCTTCATGTATTTTGAAACCTATATCACATTCAGGGTGCCAGAATATACTTATTTCGAGTTAAAATTGATTTTCCCTACACTCCAGGAGATGAATGGTGTCACGTACTTGGCTTTTTCTCCCTGAGGCTTACTATTGGCGAACAAGGTACGTGCGGAGTGAAACAATTGTTACTATCACTTTCATAACTCATCATCTTCCCAAAATAACTGACGCTAATGTTTTATCCTCCCGATCATGCCTCCCATATATCACATGTCTAAAATGAATTACTTGTTATACATCTTACGATCATGTATATTGTTCTCACATTATTAATGTGTACTAGTAACTCCATCTCTTATTTGTTGAATCAATGATTTCATCACAATGATTATCTGTGGCAACACTATTGGTGGTCACTCTCATGTCTCTTTGAATATAACCTCCTGAAATGCTCTGCTCAGCACATTGATAGATTCTTAAACAATTCTAGCCCAATCTCGAACCTCGTTGTTCCTATTTTTGGTAAATATATCGAGAGTTGTAGGTTCAAACGTGTCAAAAGAAGAAGCATCATCCCGTGATCAAATATATTGGATAGGAAATTTTATGGTTAAATTCATACTAGCACATCTTAGAGTAATTGTTGAAGGTCGCCAAAGGTTTAGTTTGGGTGTTTGGCGTAGAGATTTAGAGTTAACAAAAGTGAACGGGTTATTCTCAATATTTTCTTCAGAAGGATGTTATGTGAATTGCTAATAAAGGAAAAGTTTGTGTATTTACATTAGGCCTTATGAAATCTTGAAGGAAACATGCCAAACTATGAGTATGATGTTTCCCTATCATTGTCCTCCATGTATCCAGGGTTTCATGTGTCTATGTCTAAGAAGGTAGTTGAAAATCCTTTGTCTATCGTTCCGGCAAAATCTAGAGAAGGTGAAGTTAATAGATAATCGGCTTATGAGAGGTATCTATTTGTCATCATTGTTAGATGAGTTCGGGAGTTGAGATTGACTCCGTTAATGTGTTATGGTGAATTATGTGAGTCGAGAAGGTCACCTTTAAGTCCGAAAGTGTTGTGGAAACAAAATATTTTCGCTTGATTGTATAGAAAATGCTTGTGATTTGAAAGGTACTTTCTATGTGTTGTGAGTTAAATATGTGCAGCTCATGTACAAATATCACTCTTGATAATTTAATGCCTGTAATGTTGAGATTAATCTTGTTAATATACATTGTGATGCTTTGTCGAGTTGTGGATGTGTTTCTCGCATTGGTTTCTGTGATTCTCTGGCAGGTGGTTAGGCCCAACTGCAGAGGGCACTCTGCCGAAATTTCTGAACACTTTGGGAGTTAGTCGAATTTGGGAGCTTAAGATGTATGGAAGAAGAAACGAGTTATGTTAAGTGTTTGGGGACGGACTCTACTCCTAATTTGAGGACAAATGATCCTAAGCGGGGGAGAATATAAGGCCCCGTTAAAATTTTCTAATGATTTAAGATTTTAAAGTGCGCCAACGGTATTTGGAAATAATGTGTTCGAGTATTTAAGCAGAGCCATAGTACAGAACCAAATTATTTTGAAATAAAAAAATATATGTTTAAGGTGTGTTGGAACATGATAAGAAGTTTTGTGAATGGCAAGAATTTGTGTGGAACAAGTTGGATACATTAAGTTGAAAGGATGTCTTAATTTGCATAAGATCCTACTTCAAATTCATGCTGCTATGAACCTATAAATACTTAGGAGGTGATATACCTATCAAATTAAATCCCTTTGAGTATAGTTTCTAACGCTTCTAACCGTTCGTCATTTGGACACTCCTACAATACGTTATGATCACATTCCCAAAGGCTGGAAGAATGTGACCATGCTATAAACCTCCCGAAGCCAGGTCTGTAGCGCGCTAGACCGTGCTATAACCCCCCCGAAGCTAGGTCTATAGCGCGCTAGACCATGTTATATCCCTTGCGAAGCCTGGTCTGTATCTCGCTACAGAGCTCGCGAAGCATGGTCTGTAGCTCGCTACAGAGCTCGCGAAGCCTGGCCTGTTGTTCGCTATAGAACGTGCCTTGGTTGGTCTGTAGCGCGGTCCGAATTTTTGAGGGTCCATTTTTCTTATTTCATAACCCGACCCTAGTTCCTATAAAACAATCTTATGGTCCTTTTGGATGGTTAATATGATATTTTTAGAGAGGGGAAAGTACCCTAGAGTGAGAGGGGGAATTCCTAAGCCGTTGTTCATCAAATCTTGCACAAGCCTTGAAATCCAACAAGAAATCTCTCAAGTACTTCATCTAAGAGGTAAGGTTTAATACCCTAGTTTTCAATTTCGAATTTGGGTAGAAGATGGTTGATTAGGAATATGAATCTTGGGTATGAGAGTATTATTTATATATGCATGTACCAATAAGGTTTGTCGGATGATTGTTGAGTTCAAATAAGTAAAGATTGGGTTGTGGAATAAAGGAGATCTTGTAGCAGAACCTTGTAACCAATTTGTACATTTAGTGTTTCTAAAAATGTTCCAATGAGCTGAGACCATGAATATCTTCCTAATTTGTGTTCAATTTTGTTACGTCTCAAAATCAATTGAAGTTGCTAGGATTTCTGGAACATTGTAAAAGGTTAAGGAAAGCTCAAAGAGAGGTATGTTGGCTAAACTACTCTCTTAGAATCGAATTCCATGATGTTCCCGTAAGTTTCAAGTATTGTTGACTCAAGTTCCTTATTCTATGTTCCGAGTTATTCCCATTATATTCGATTGTCCCGAGTAAGCAAAGTGTCGAGAATTATGTATTCAAAATGTGTTCCGAATATTCCTATCATATTATATTATCCGTCGGCAATGTGTTCAAGAATGATATGTGTATAAAATATTATGGCTTTGAACCTTGTTCCAAATGAAAGCTAGTATACTGAATTGCGTGAGAAAAACTCGATATGCTTAAAACTCTAAATTGCTCATATGTGTTGTGTACCTAAAGTCTTGATTTGAAATTTCTTGTTGTTGATAATATATAAAGATGCTCGAAAGTGAAAGAAGAGAGTCGGTGATATAAAGTGTGGCCACCGTGCAAGTAATGAAAGTTATACTTGTGGCCAATGGTACCAATGAAATAAAATGTCGTGAGACATGTTAATAAATGAGCTTTGATTCAACTGTTCAAAAATAACTTCAAAAATAGAATTGCCTAAAAGCTTGTATACTCAAGTCATGCCCATATGTGGCTGTTGTAACTAATGTAATACTTTGTGAGTATTTCGAGCGTGTTTTGAGCTCTTATGTATTCACGAGTTAAAATTGTGTATTTCCCTTATTGGAAAAAAGTATTTTAAGAATTAATGGTGTGTTACTTGTTTATGATTTTAACTTGTGCATCAATTTTCAATTATTTTACTCCATTTCTTGGAGATAAATCTATTATGCTTAAATTCTTCATTTTTAATGAACATAAAGTTGTAATTTTGGAAATATTCTATTTGTTGATATTTATGATGATGATCCATGAAAGGAAAGAAATGAAAGTGTGTAATATGAAATATGGCCATGGTTCCATGAATAAAGAATCATATGTATGGCCAAGAGAGCCAACGAAATAATAATGTTGAAAGTGGTTGAAAGTGCCAATGAAACAATATACAGTATGAAAAGTTATGAGGTGAATGCGTTTGTATTGTTGTTTCCTTTGTATGCAAATAAAAAAAATATGTTTGGGAGTATCGATAGTCACCGAGGAAAGGTAGGTTTAAATAACATAACCCCAAACTACACATGCCAATGTAGGAGTGGATTATAATTATTCCCCTGATTTGGGATGAGTTGGATGTGATAAAATTATTTTCCTTAATTGGGATGAGATGATTGATAGAAAAGGATAATGTCGATCCAAATGACATTGTGGTGAGATGGATTAGACGATCGCGTCGTGATCGGACGTCATGCCGCATACATGATGGTGATTGTGCTGGAAATTGTAATTGAAATTGTGATTGTGGTTGATGTCTCAGATGAGGTCGTGATCAGACTCTGTGCTAAAAGTACGAAGGTATTGGTATTACGAACAGTGGTATATCGGCGCTAAAGATCTCCCAACCAAAAATAATATTATCATAATATTTTGATTATCACTTCACACTGTTATCTTCATATTATGGAAATGTTTATATTTTAACTTGGCATTTGAAAATCATTGATTGTTGATTGTTGTTTCCATGGTTTTACCTTTCTTAAATTGGAATTCTATTTTGAAAGAGGACATTTAGCTTTACATACTAGTACTATTCCATATATACTAACGTCTATTTTGCCGGGGGCACTGTATATTTAATGGATGCAGGTAGTTCATCAGCGGGCAGCGTTGGTCCTCGTTAGCAGTCACTCCCTGGTTAGTAGGTTTTGGTGAGCCTTACTCTATTCCGGGCCTGATGTCATTTGAGTTGTACATTATGTTTTGAGGTATAGCTGGGGCCTTGTTACCGGTACTTCCATACTACTCTTTTGTTGTACTTAGAGGCTCCGTAGACAGGTTGTGGGTGGTGTTTGATGTGGGAAATTGAACAATAAATATTGGTATTTGAAATTGTGAACGAAGCTACTAATGGAAATGAAATGGGAGTTGTTAATTAAATCTTTTGATTAATGGAGTACATCTCCTCTTTATTGATGGATGAGTTTGGGTAGAAGGAAGACTAATAGGCTTGCCAGACCGGGTTCACTCGGTTGAGCGTCGGTCGCGCTCCCCGAGTTTGAGGCGTGACAAGCATCCCCCAAAGACTGATATTGAAATGCAGTAAAGTATCCATCAGAAGGGAAAAACATACTAGAGACTATGTACCGGAGGGAACCGTATCTTTCACCGACGAGTACACTGAAGGCATCATGAAACCACACAATGATGCACTGGTAATATTCGTACTCGTAAATAAATCTCGATTTAAGCGTGTGTTAATTGATCCAGGTAGCTCGGTCAATATCATCATATCGAGGGTCGTGGAACAACTGGGTCTGCAATACCAAGTAGTGCCTGCAGTCTGAGTCTTAAAGAGATTCAACATGGCTTGAAAGACTACTAAAGGGGTGATAACCCTACCGGTAAACACAACCGAGACCGTTCAGGACACCAACATATAGGTGATCGAAGGAGATATGAGGTACAATGCTTTATTTGGGAGTCCATGGATTCACAATATGAGGGAAGTACCCTTGACGCTACATCATGCGTTGAAATATCTTATACCGGGCGAGATCAAAACAGTTTACGGAGAACAACCGGCTGCAAAAGAAATATACGTGGTCGATAAGGTGGTCCCCATATCTCCACTTTCGACATCAAAGTGTCTGAGTTCAGTCACCATGATATAAACCAAATAGATATCACCGACGTCGGCGTTAACCAAACCAGAGAAGTATGAGACAAGCGAGGACGATGACTACGGGGTCCCTAGGTCTTTCATATCCCCCGATGATTCCGATGCCACAAAGTCAACGGTTGAATTCCTTATAGCTAACATTGATTACTTCGCTTGGTCCTATTTTGACATGACATGGATCCCTCCGGAGATAACTACTCACAAGCTGAGCTTGGATACAAAGTTTCACCTAGTTAAACTGAAGAGGAGGCCTCAATTCGACATCAAGCATGCATTCATCCAAGATGAGGTATCCAAACATCTTAAAATGCGATACATTGGTTAGCAAATATAGTGGTAGTGCCTAAAAAGGGAAATAGCTTGAGAATATGTGTAGACTATAAAGACATAAACAAGGCTTACCCCAAAGACTCTTTCCCTTTTCCTAACATCGATAGCATTACCAAGAAAAAAGATCTTTCATCACTAAATACGGCATCTACTATAATAACTTAATGCATTCGGACTAAAAAATATCGGTGCCACTTACCAACGCCTAGTAAATTGGATGTTAGAAAATAGGAAAAACAATGGAGATTTACATTGACGACATGTTAGTTAAGTTCCTGCGAGCAGAGGACCATTTGAAGCATTTGCAGGAAACCTTCAGTATATTGAAGAAATACAACATGAAGCTGAATCCGGAGAAATGCGAATTTAGAGTCGGGTCCGAAAAGTTCCTCGGATTCATGGTGTCCAACCGAGAAATCGAGATCAATCCCGACAAGATCAAGGCCATCAAGGACATCACCATGGGGGACAATATCGAGGCATTTCAAAGGCTAACCATGCACATAGCTGCCTTGGGTCGATTCATTTCAAGGTCCTCCGACAAGAGCTATTGGTTCTTCTCGTTATTGAAGAAGAAGAATAACTTCTCATGGACCCCGGAGTGCCAACAATCCTTGGAAGAACTCAGACGGAACCTTTCAAGGCCGCCTTTGCTTCATATTTCGAAGGCAGACGAGCAGTTGTACCTGTACTTAGTGGTGTCGAAGATAGCGGTAAGTGGAGTCCTGGTACGAAAAGAGGAAGGTACGCAATTTCCTATCTACTATGTTAGCAGGACTGTAAGCGAGGCCAAAACTAGGTATCCTCACTTGGAAAAATTGGCGCTCGCTTTGCTAAGCGCCTCCAGAAAGTTAAGGCCATACTTACAATGACATCACATATGTGTCGTAACTACTTACCCATTGAGAAACATAATTCATAAACTCGAGCTCTCAGGACGACTGGCAAAATGGGTCATGGGAATTAGCGGGTACGATATCAAATATCGACCCCGAACCGCCATCAAATCCCAAATTTTGGCAGACTTCATGGACGACTTCACGTCGGCCCTAGTACCCAAAGTCGAAAGGGAATTGTTGTTGAACTCACGGACTTCCTTGGGGATCTGAACTCTCTTTACGGACGGTGCCTCGAAAGAAAAAGGGTCTGGACTTGGCAGCATGTTAAAGCTGCCAACGGGTAATGTCGTTAGGCAATCTATTAGAACTGTAAGATTGACTAACAATGAAGCCGAGTATGAAGCCATGATTGCATGTTTTGAACTGGCTAAAAGCCTAGGGGCCGAAGTGATTGAAGCTAAGTGTGATTTCATCCTGCTGGTGAATCAGGTTAATGGGACGTTCGATGTCAAAGAGGAAAGAATGGGAAGATACGTGGATATACTGCAGGTAACAATGCATCGCTTCAAAGAGTGGACCCTCAAACATGTACCCTAAGATCAAAACAACGAGGCCGATGATCTAGCTAACTTGGGATCGTCGGTTGATGATGATGAATTCAGCTCTGGAACAGTCATACTACTCATGAAAACAGTAGTACAAGAGGGCCACGCCAAGATAAACTTGACAAGCTTAACTTGGTATTGGAGAAACAAGTATATAGGTTACCTGAAGACTAGGAAGTTTCCCTCGGACCCTAAATAATCAAGAGCTCTATGCACGAAGGCGGCCGGGTTTAGCTTATCTGAAGATAACATCTTATTCATGAAAGTGTTCGATGGACCACTCGCCATATGTATGGGACCTGGAGATACCAAATACGTCTTGAGGGAAGTTCACGAGAGCACATGCAGGAATCATTCGGGTACTGAATCGCTGGTTCGTAAGATAGTCAGAGCCGGCTACTACTGTATCGACATGGAGAGGAAGAAGAAACTTTTATGGGGAACACATTTGGAAGTTTTTGCCACTTTATCTAGAAAAGGATATAAAAACGACGACGAAAGATGAAGGGAAAAGTGCGGCAGTTTGGATATAAGACGAGTAAAAGTTTGAAACTTACTGAACATTCCTGAGAACAGATGTAAAAATGCTAGAGTATAAAGAAGGGTAGAGGACTCGAGGGTAGAAGCTTTAACATAAAGTGAAAAATGAATGAATGAGAGGGATATTTATAAAGTCTATACGACATTTCGCGCTCAAAGGTAGCCAACTGGTTGCTGACACGTGTTTGAGGTCGTAATGACATGAGTGACGAGACGTCTCAGGTTCTTTGTCGTTTCTGTCACGGCGTATTGAAGAAGGAATCAAGGAGCTCATGTTGTTTCTCATCAACATACTCTCCGAGAAACGAGGGAACTATATGTATACGGGTAAAACTGAGCTCATGGTATGCCACGTTTTCTGATGAAGTAAACAGAGCACGAAACGAGAAGGCAAGGAGCCGGAATCGAGGCAAGAAACCCCTCAATCCGGAGTCCGGGTGAAATGATTGCCTTCGGGAATATCGGAGCCATGACCCCTAGGTCTGGTTGGAACTTCAAAGGCTTAGGAGAACATTACCAGACAGCCGAGCACGACCAATAGGAAGGACATGATATCCACGACCGGCCGGATATCACATCATAAATCTCGGCACGTATCGATAGAGTGTAGGTGATTAGTTATGCAGGAGATTCTTTTACCTTTTATAGAATTATACTTAGGTGAAAATCCCCTGCTATATAAAAGGGAGTCTGATTGTACATTGAACAGTCTGTAACACACGCATACAAAGGCAATAAACTATTATTTGCTCTATTACTCAAAGTTCTTATTATTGTTCATCAATGCTCGATCATTGTAAATCTGGGATCTGAGACGGATATTTCATTAAGGTTGTCTTCGAGTCTAGGATCATCATCCCGTTTACGTGGTTTGATAATTTATTATACCTATTTAATCTAATGTAATATATCGTTTGTATCGAATTAATCCGCGTATCCTTAAAACCACTTACAAATTTAATTGCTATACGTTTTTTTAAGGTAAACAGATAAGTTTATTTTCTTCCCCCCTATTATCATGAACCTAATTTATAATATTTGGCAGCGAAATACAAATTAGTGTAAAACAACTAGCCAGAACATAATTCAGTTATCACCAAAGTAGAAGTGCTTCAGTTCGCAAGACTTCCAACTATAATTTCTGACATATGCTTACATGTTCGTCACACAAATGCGCAGAGAAAATACACAAAAAGAAGTTTCTTTAAATAGTAACCTATTACACATTCTCTCTCCCGATGAACATAAAATTTCAGGAATGTGATGTACTCTTTATCTTACTCACCTCGGCTTCCATCAAACCTCATTTCCCCTACTATAATCCCATCCACTTCTTTTTCAACCAGTTAAATCCTTAAAATTAGAACAAACTAAGTAGCTAAAGTAAGCACCCTCTACTTCCAACCAAGAGGTTGTGAGTTCGAGTCACCTCAAGAGCAAGGTGAGGAGTTCTTGGAGGGAAGGATGCCGAGGGTCATTTGGAAAAAGCCTCTCTACCCCAGGGTAGGGGTAAGGTCTCCGTACATACTACGCTCCTCATACCCCACTAGTGAGATTATACTGGGTTGTTGTTGTTGTAAGTAGCTAAAGTAAGCCCTTTTGCCAACTTTGGTATAGATCGTAAGTAATATTTGACATGATAGAGATGCATTACTGACCTTTGGTGATTTTTTTCACAAAGCATTTCTCTATTATAATCGAATAATTCTTAATCCCCACTGACAGTTATGAAATTGACACAAAAATAGTGAATGAGTACGTGCATGCACAGAATCTTTTTGGTTTTTATTTAGAAAAAGAGAAAACTCAATAAACTCTACAATAGCGTTTGGTAATCTCAGTTGTTTTTCAATCGGGGCCACCGAAGGATGAAAGAGAAGGGCAAAAATAATACCCAATTACAGTCCGCCTGGATCTCCAAAACCTCTATAAGAATGTCCTTTTAGAAAATCTAGAGAGAATCAATAAATTTGACACCTAATATTCAAAGAAGAAAATGGACGAGTACACTCAACCAATATAGTCTATGGAATTGGAAGAGAAAAAGGAAAATCCTCAAAGAATGAACACTTACCTGTTAGTCGGGAATACTACATCCCAGAGCAAAACTCTAGCCAAATTTGAAATATTCTAATCCAAAACTAGAATAGTAAGAGAGATACATGAGATAGATAAAAAGAGAGATGAAGATGCAATTGACATACAAAAATCAAAGAAGGAGAACTAACAATTGAAGTAGAAGCGGAAGCAAATGACCCGAAAAGACAAGTACGTGTGTTCCAAAAAGAAGATAAAATCAATACGTGTCAGCAAGAAAAGTGGGCAAAAGCTATACCAATGATATTTGGCCAAATTATGGTAAAATACAAATTGCTTTTTGTACAATTGTTCGTTGTTGTATTCGTCCTCCTTGGACATTTATATATAGCTATAATATATGTTCACCACTTCTGACACCCATACTGCTATAAGAGCTTACTTAATGATCCTATTTCATTTAGCTGTCATGACCTATATATATTAGATAGTCCCTTGTTAGATATTCAAGAAACTACTAGAAAATGATTAAATTCCGACCATAAAAATGGTCACAAATAGATCGTGTCACGACTCAAAATACAACTAGTTGTGATGGTGCCTAACCCAACTCGCTAGATAAGATAATTAACAATAAACCACAATATAATGATAATTATAAGAAACAAAAATAAAATAACTGAATTTTATACAACTCTCCAAGAACTGCTAGTACAAATCATGAACTTCTAAGATTTAGAGTTTACAAAGTTGGCATAAAATAAATACATCATCTATTCGAAACATACACAAACAGAATTAAAATTATAAAGCTACCAAGGATAAGAGGTAGCTATAACCGGAATGCAGGAACATCTTCAATGGCATCTTCTTCCATACACAGCAACATTAACTCCAAAATGTGCGCTCAAGGTGCAAAAATATAGTATGAGTACAACCGACCCCACGTACTCAATAAGTAATAAACCTAACCTTAGGTTGAAGGCAGTGACGATCTTGGACAACGGTCAGAGTCCAACATCAATTACCAAGAACAACTCGTAAAAATATAATAAAAGCAGCACAAGTAATCACTCCATGATATGATGCTCAACTCGTTCAATGTTATGGACAATATACATGCGTCTCTAATATAACATTAAAACACATGATTGTCACCAAATCGTGTCCATGTGCATGTGAAATCTCTATGCCTATATGTCAATGTGCATATGAAATCATGATTGTCACCAAACCGTGAAGCATGAGGAAATACATCTCTATACCTGTATGTCAAGTATGCATGTTAGATGCAATGCATGCATCATAATGATGAACTCATGTACTCACACTCTCAGAGTACTCAATCGCATTGTCTCGCACTCCCACTCATCACGCTTAATCACTAAGCACACTTAGTGACTCAAAACTGTATGGTACCTGCGCTCACTGCTAGCATGTCAGACTCTGGAGGGGTGGATCCTGCCCAACGCTAACCTTTTGACTCATGATCAAAAACAGTTTTGACTGGCCCATCAGGCCTAAGGAAGCGCCAAGGATTTTGGAGTACAACTTTAATGTCGACGCTGCCGCCATCGTATCTGCCATCATACACATAAAAGACACCAAATGGCATCGACCTCTACGTTCTGATCCCACCCAAAGGGATCCTAATCTAATGTGAAAATATTATGGCAACCACAGCCAAAGAATAAATGATTGCCGACAATTTAGAGAGGAAGTAGCTCGGCTATTCAACAACGGACATCTCCGAGAGTTCCTGCACAATCAAGCCAAGAACCATTTTAGGATCCAATTGTGCCTGTAGTCCGAGTCCTAAACGGATTTAACATGGCATGTTAAACCACTAAAGGGTAAATAACATTACAGGTGAGCGCCGTCGGGACCATCCAAGAAGCTAAGTTCTATGTAATCGAAGGAGATAAGAGATACAACGCTATATTCGGGAGTCCATAGATCCACAACATGAGGGCAATACCCTCGACTCTGCACCAACTATTAAAATTCCCAACGACAATAGGGATTAAGACAATCTACGGAGAACAACCAGCCGCAAAGGAAATGTCCGTGGTCGAAGAGGTGATCCCGATATCCTCAGTTAAACTGACAAAAGGAATGAGTTTGGTGGCCAAGGAAGTAGCCAAATAGCAATTACCAACACCGGCCCCGACCTAACCGTAGAAGTAGGGGACCAATGAAGATGACGATTATAGGGTTCCCAGGTCCTTTATAGCCCCCGATGACTCCGATGCCACTAAATCGACAATCAATGAACTGGAATATGTCACAATAATCGAGCATTCGCTTGATCGAAATGTATACCTGGGCACGAGGTTAAGTCCCGAGTGTGCATCCCGATCCTATCATGAATTAATAAAACTTTGCAGAATGAGTCAGTAAAACCTATTGCGACGTGAAGCCCGTTCCCAAAATGAATCTCAGTCACAATCCGGTCTTTAGACCCCAACTCAGTCATCAATCTATCTAGTCTCTTGGGCTCACAAATCTCATGCAATTAGCCCAAATAATGATAACATTATGTGACAACAAATTATAGTAGAAACTGAGATATGATATACAAATGAATGAATATGACTCAGTATGTAATTGCAATTTAGGCAACTAACTCAACAACAAAAAGCACCTCAGTGGGTCCTAATATAATAAGCATATAGCCCAAACATGACTTTTAAGATGGATCACAACTCAATTACTCTAGCACGTAGAATATCATGGATTATAATAAGATTAGGTAACTACACAGTACCACAAAATCAATCGAGTCACAATTCATATGGTGCACACCCACCCACTCATCCCTTAGCATGTGTGTTACCTCATCACCAAAGACATAACAGGTATATTCAGGGGTTCATTCCCTCAGTACCAAGTTTAGTAGTGTTACTTACCTTGAACAAGCCGAATTCAATACCGAACAAGCCAAACAATACTCTAGAATCGCTATCCCATGCATACCAACCTCCGAACAGCTCGAAACTAGCCAAACGAAACTCAAGAACATCAAAATAAGGCAAAAGGAAACAAACCCAATCGATAAAAGTTGAATCTTTAATCAAAACCCCAAAGTCAACCAAAACGTCATACCTAGGCTTGCACCTCCGAACCCTACAATACTCATAAAATCTGATAACCCGTTCAATTACGAGTTCAACCATACTAGTTTCACTCAAATACGACTCTGAATTGATATTCAAAACTCAAAAAATTACTTTATGAAATTTTAGACAAAGAACCCCAAATTTTATTTTGAAATAAACAATCAAATGCAAAAAAAAAGATAGAATCATGGAATAAAATCAATACTAAGAAAAAGCACTTATCCCATTCCATATGGTGAAAATCACCTAGATAATTGCCTCAATTCGAGCTCCATAGCTCAAAATATGCTAAAATGGCCCAAACCTCCAAAAATAGAGTACTTATATGCACTGCCCACTGGTATTCTACGAGATAGCGGTAGTACCCTCACGATTGCAATGCACAAATATTATGCTGTCACCATTAACACTACACGTTCAAGGCACAAACCTCGCGAACGCATTCATCATCACGCGAACATGGAGAAAGAATTTACAATAGATCAAAAACACCCTTTGAGATCGCGAAGAACACCAAAAGAAACAAGTAACAGCAGAAAACCATCAATACAAAACCATCCCAAAATGATCCAAACCACGTCTAAAACTCACGTGAGCCTCCTAGGACCCCATTCAAACATTTCAACAAGTTCAAAAATATAACGCGGACCTACTCGATGCCTTAAATCACATATATCAACATCAAAATGACGAATCGAACATGAAATCAAGTTCAATGAACTTTTAACTTTCAAATGAAAATTACACAACAAATCTACTCCGATCCCCAAAACAACAATCCGAACTCTATATCATCAAAGTAAACTCCCGATCAAACTTATGAACATTCTGAACCTTCAAATTTCCAACTTTCGCCAGATAGTGTCGAAATCTTTTAGAAATATCCAAATGCAAATTTGTGATGTTCCAATAGATCACTTTGAGTTTTAACCTTCATTTCTGTGTTCTGGGACCTCGAATAGTTCATTTCATCCTTCCTCGATTTGCGTTCACAATCCTTATTTTTTTCTAGAAAAGATTTATATGAAAAACTTAAGAAAATGTGAATTTTGCCTTAAACACTCATTTGAGTTGACTACGCTCAACGTTTTATATATACGGACCTGTATCAGTAGTTTAGCTATTCCGGTGGGTCCGTATCATGATTTGGACTTGGGCGTATGTCTGGAATCGAATTCGGAAGTCCTTAACTAGGTTTAACATGATTTGTTGAAAACTAGTAATTTGAAGGCTAAAAGAATTCCTAAGTTTCGCTGTAGGTTGACTTTGTTTCTACCGGGTTTTGATTTTTGTTTCGGAACATGACCTGTCTTCAAAATTTGGTTCATTTCACTATTTATGACCTGTCTTCAAAATTTGGTGCTAAATAGAGTTGATTTGACGTTACTCGGACGTCCGATTGTAAATTTGCATGTTGTTCAGTTTCTCTGAAAATATTATTCATCTTGATGTCCGATTCATAGTCCCTGGTGTTATTTTGGTATTTTGGAAGATCCGTTTTATTACCAACTACCCCGGTGTGAATTGCCTTGGTCTGACCTTTTTGTTGAAAGCACTTGACATTTTGTTCTGGTAGAGTTGACCGTGACATACTGCATTCATTCTCTTTCCATCAATGAGATCCAGTTGTTCATAGCGGCTCTGTACCCATTCTGCATCGCTGAGATCGGCTTCTTGTATAATTCTCAAAGAAGGGATTTCTACTTCGGCATGAATAATTTCTTCAGTGCCATAAACCAAGAGGTAAGGAGTTGCCCCAGTTGATGCGTGAACCATGGTACAATACTCGAGTAGAGCAAATGGCAACTTCTTGTGTCATTGCTTGTAATTATCTACCATTTTCCTTAGTATCTTCGTGATCTTCTCGTTGGTGGCTTCTACAACTCCATTCATTTGCGGCTTGTATGCCGTGGAATTCTTATGCTTGATCTTGAAAATTTCACACATGGTCTTCATTAGGTAACTGTTGATATTGGCGGCATTGTCGGTGATGATTGACTCTGGCATTCCGAACCGACAACCAATGCGATGCTGAACAAAATCTGCGACAATCGTCTTAGTTACTGCTTTGTAAGATATGGCTTCGACCCATTTTGTGAAATACTCTATGGCCACTAGAATGAACCTATGCCTTTTTGAAGCAGCGGGTTCGATTGGACTGATGACATCCATGCCCCAAGCGGAGAAAGGCCAGGGTGCACTTGTTGCGTTGAGTTCATTGGGTGGCACTCGTATCATATCAGCATGTATCTGGCATTGGTGACACTTATGCACATATGTGATACAATCTATTTCCATAGTCAACCAGAAATACCCTGCTCTTAGTATTTTCTTGGCTAAGACGAAGCCATTCATGTGTGGTCCGTATGTTTCGGCATGTATTTCCTCGAGCAATCTGGATGTTTCTTTCTCATCGATACACCGTATTAACCCTAAGTCAGGAGTCCTTCTATAAAGAATTCCTATGCTTCGAAAGAAATAGTTGTCTTATCTTTGAAGTGTGCGTTTCTGAGTACGGGTGGCATGCTCTGGATATTCTCCCTTTGCAAAATATTCCTTATTGTCGTAGAACCACGAGTTTCCATCGCTCTCTTCTTTAACATGAGCACAATAAGCTGGTTGTTTATGTATTCCTGTTGGGATAAGATCGATGAAAGTCTTGTCTGGATGTTGTATCATGGAATACAAAGTGGTTAATGCATCTACGAACTCGTTCTGAACCCTCGGAACATGTTTGAATTCTATCTTTGTGAACATTTAATCAGCTCTTGTACACAGTGCAAATATGGAAATATTCTGGTATTTTTTGTAGCCCATTCTCCTAAAGCCTGATGCACCAACAGATCTGAATCTCCAATTACCAACAACTCCTGAACATTTATGTCAATAGCCAACCTAAGTTCCAAGATGCAAGCCTCATATTCTGCCATATTGTTGGTGCTTGGAAACCTGAGTTTTGCAGATACCGGATAGTGTTGTCTGGTTTCTGATACCAAAACCGCTCTAATACCTACTCCTTTGAAGTTTGCTGCTCCGTTGAAGAACATTCTCCAACCATCATATGATTCGGTGATATCTTCTCCCACGAATGATACCTCCTTATCAAGAAAATATATTTTTAATGGTTCGTATTCTCCGTCTACGGGATTTCCTCACAGATGATCTGCCAATGCTTGTCCTTTGATTGCCTTCTGAGTTACATAGACGATGTCAAACTCGCTCAGCAATATTTTCCACTTTGCTAACTTACTCGTAGGCATGAACTTCTGAAAGATATATTTCAGTAGATCCATCCTTGATATGAGATATGTAGGGTATGCACAGAAATAATGCCTCAATTTCTGAGATATCCATATCAAAGCACAGCAATTGCATTCCAGCAAAGAGTACTGGGCTTCGTAGGGTGTGAATTTGTTTCTCAGGTAGTATATTTCCTGCTTATTTCTTCCAGTTTCATCATGTTGTCCCAAAACGCAACCAAACGTTCCGTCCAATACAGACAAGTAAAGATGCAATGGTCGTCATGGCTCTGGTGGGACCATAACGGGCGGTTTGGATTGATACTCCTTGATTTTGTCGAAGGCTTTCTGGTATTCTTCAGTCCAACTTGTTGCGGCATCATTCCTCGGCATTTTAAAGATCGGCTCATATATCACTGTTGATTGTGCTATGAAGCGACTGATGTAATTGAGTCGCCCTAAAAAGCTCATCACATCCTTCTTATTCTATGGCGGTGGAAAGTCTTGGATTGCTTTGATTCTTGATGGGTCCAACTCAATCCCTCTGCGACTGGCGATGAATCCTAACAATATTTCGGCAAGGACTCCAAAAGCACACTTTGCAGGATATAGTTTCAGATTATACTTTCGAAGCAGATTGAAGAATTTCCTCATATCCGCTATGCGGTCTGTACTCCTTTTGGATTTGATGATAACGTCATCCACGTACACCTCTATCTCTTTGTGTAGCACGTCGTGTAAAATAGTTGTCATATCTTATATGTAGGTAGCTCCGGCGTTCTTCAGACCAAATGGCATCATGTTATAACAATATATCCCATATTACGTGATGAAGGCTGTCTTTTCAACATCCTCCTCCTCCATCCAGATCTGATGGTACCCCGCGAAGCAATCCACAAAGGATTGGAGTTCATGTTTGGCACAGTTGTCGATCAATATATGTATATTGGGCAACGGGAAATCATCTTTGGGACTTGCTCTGTTTAGATCTCGGTAATCAACACATACTCTAACTTTCCAATCTTTCTTCAGAACTGGCACAATGTTGGCCAACCAAGTCGGGTACTCCACCAGTCTAAGAACCTTGGCTTTGATATTCTTGGTGACCTCCACTTTTATCTTTAAACTTATATCCGACTTCAATTTTCTGAGCTTCTTCTTTACCGGTGGACATGTAGGATTAGTGGGTAACTTGTGAGCTACTATGGATGTTCTCAAACCCGTCATATCGTCGTAGGACCATGCAAATATATCTTCATATTCTTTTAGGAATCCGATGTACTCTTATTTCTCTGACGGTGATAGATGAATGCTTATGCGTGTTTCCTTGACCAGTTAAGAATCCCCTAAGTTAACTTCTTCAGTTTTGTCCAAATTGGACTTTGGCTTGTTTTCAAAATTTTTCACTTCTCCGACGATTTCCTCAGGTATCGTATCTTCTTCCAGGTCTTCTAAATCACTATACTTATGTTGCGTTGTCTCATTGCATGTCAAAGTCACAGATTCATCTTGATAGGTAATAATAATGCTATAAAATGAGAAAATGTAGAGAATAATAGTAAATACAAAAAGTAGCAATGCATTAATTGAAAATTTTAAAATGTCAACAAATGCAGATTGATGACTCGAGCAATTATTTCGAAATAAAATACTGAAAATGTCTCAAATGCTTAAAAATAATTGATGCTAATCTGCCAAACTACCCAGGAACTCGACGGGCCCTTGATGGCACATCACTCTAGTTTTTGAGAACTGCTCCTTTCCCCACGGTCTGAATAGTAAGGTCCTCCTCCTCCTCCTCCCCAACAATCGCACTGCAATCCATATCTTTTTCATCCAGAAACAGTTTTCTCATGCCAGTTAAGACTTGATCTTCCTCAGATCCCCACATCATGTCAGCTTGATGAAATGTCTGGTGCAGAGGTGGTATGATTGTTCCAGTGGATAACAAAGACCACGCTATGACGGCGACCAATCCTGGTACTCTTGCCAAGTATATTCATATCCGAGCCCAAAAGTTATGCCATGACGTTGTGGTTGTACGGGTTTGGTGATACCTTGGAGGTTTTTGCCGAGACCCTTGCCAGGTTCATATCATGTTCATAGTAATATGCTTTCTATCTTGTTACTCTACCATCGATACTTTTCAATTGCGTTGACTCGCTCAATGCGATTGTACGTTTCTCCACCCACCTTCTTCATATTCTCGATGACTAGAACTATCTGATTAGTGTAGATGGGGTTGCTTCCATCCCCATGGATAATCACTTCTTGATAATTCCATTCAAACTTCACAGCCTGATGTGGAGTCGAAGCCACTGCCCCAGCGGCATGTATCAAGGGTCATCCAAACAATAGATTATAGGTAGTAGATATATCTAGCACTTGGAACTAAACATCAAACCAGGCCGGGCCCATTTGTAGGTTAAGGTTGATTTCTCTGATTGTGGCTCTTTGGGATCCATCAAGTGCCTTTACATTCACACTTCCCATCTGTATCTCGTGCATGCCTTTACCCAACCTCTTTAGAGTAGTCAGTGGGCATTTATTGAGACTTGAACGCCCATCTATCAGGACCCTGGCGATGAACTTATCCTCAAATTGCACTGTGATGTGTAATGCCCTGTTATGACTTAGTCCTTCTAGTGGTAATTCATCCTCGTGAAAGGTGATTTTGTGGCTTTCCAGTACCCGCCGACCATGTTGGCCATCTCGCCACCAGTGATGTTGGTGAGTACTTTCATCAAGGAATTCCTGTGTGTCTCAGAGTTTTGCAGCAGTAACAAGATGGATATCTGAGCGGGAGTTTTGTTCAGATGATCGACAACAGAGTATTCCCTTGCTTGTACCTTTATCCTAAGGTCATCAGGTCTAGTCTTAGATGCGGCTTAGATGCAACTTCTTTGCTTGTTCCTCCAAGGTGCTCAGGTGTATAAACTCTGCTAGTTCTAGTCATGCCTTGTGCCGCACCTGTTTCCTCTATTTTTATTTTTCCTTTCCTCCTTGCTTTCGCAACATAATCCCACGGAATAGCATCAGACTTGTAAGATGGTGTGCGAGATACCATCACAGTGAAGGGTGTGGTTATCTCGACTTCAAACGGTGCTTGGGTTTGTACCACAACGGGTGTGAGGGTGACCAAAGATGTTTTAGGATCATCTCCCTCTCGAATGAGTCTAATTGACCCTTCTGAATCCCATTCCTCGTCAGTCTCTATCACGTTCACTCCCTCGCCTCTGTGATCCGGGAGAGAATTGTTACGAACATTTGGTGCAACTTCCTTTGCTTGTATGACTTTAGTGTCGGTTAATGTCTGAATCTTGTCCTTCAGTGTGAGACACTCATCAATGGTATGACCCTTCATGCCTTAATGATAGGCACATATTTTGTTAGGGTGAACCTGCTGAGAAGAATTCTCCATGGAAACGATAGGAATGGGAGTGACACAACCAGCAATGTTTAGTCTCTAGTATACTTGGTCTATGGGTTCAGCAATTGGGGTGTATTATCTAGGTGGTCTACGGTCAAAGTTTGGTCATGGTGTTTGGTAATTTTGGCGGGTGGGTGGTAGTGAGTGATAATATGCGGGTTCAGTGTTATAAACGTGGTAGGTGGTAGCAGGTTGTTGCTATCTGGGGGGTGAAGGCTGGTATGTGGGTGGAGGATTTGGTATGTTGGTGGAGGTGTTTGGCATGTGAGAGGAGACTTAGGACCCTGGGCTACCATTAGGGCTCCCACTTCTTTCTTCTTCCAAATACCCCCCGATTGCAATGCTTTACTCGTGGCCTACAATGCTTCAAAATTCATCAATAACCATCAACCTTTCATAGTACCGCGGGCCTTGATCCCAGATGAAGAAATTATTCATTTGTTCTTTCTCAAGTGCTGGTCTTACTTTCGCGGCTTGAGATCTTCATCGAATAGCATATTCGCGAATGGTTTCGGTTGGTTTCTTCTTGAGGTTTTGAATGTAGAAAATATTTGGTGCATTTTCTGTGTTGAACTTGAATCTGTCCATGAAATCTGATACCATGCTTACCCAATTAACCCACCTCTTCGGGTTCGGATTGATATACCAATACAACGCTTCTCCGGTGAGGCTTTGCATGAACAGTTTCATACGGATTCGTTCATCTTTGCTCACTCCTACAAGTTTTTCACAATACGTCCTCAGATGCAGTTTCAGATCACCAGTTCCATCGAACATTTTGAACTCGGAAGGTTTGTAACCCTCCGGCAGTTCCATATATGGCTGAATGCATAAGTCCTCATAGTTTAAACCTTCAATGCCTTTACCACCTTCGATACTTTGAACTCTACCAGTGAGCTACTTGAGTTCTTCTGCCATGTTCTTAATGAGCAGGTCTTTCTCAGTTGATTCAGATATGTATAGGATTTGTTGTGGGGTGTGGGGTAAGGTCTCCACATATATCGGGTTGCTCTGGTGGACTCCGGGGATCTAGGCATAAGGATGATCATTTGTTTAGTTTTGGAGGTCAGGAGTGGGTTGTGGTATATTCCGGGGAGGGTGGTAAGTGGTAGTTTGCGGATATTGAGTTGGGTGATGGTGTTGGTACTGGAGGAGGATTAAGGTTTTGTGGAGGTGTGGTGCAGGAGGGTTTGGTGGCGGGTTTTGGTTTTGTGGGTTTTAAGGTGGTGCTTGGTTCTGGGTGTTTTGATTTTGTTGATTAATATCAGGGACATTTAGAGTGAGAGAGAGGTTTGACAAGTTCCGGGCCTACTCAAGTTCTCCTTGTATCTCTAAAATCATTTGTTCCAGACATAAGACCGAATTATTTAGTGCCGGGGTGCTTTGACCATCTGAAGTTTTGACATTATCTGCTATGGTGGCGTTATCCTTTCTGATACCGCTCATATCATCCATCTTCACTTTTCCTTTGTTCTTTCTCTTTGAATCATTTGGTGGAGGAGGAGGTGGAGGACCTCTGGATCTAGTGTGATATGCTGATGATGTCGGTATGCACGAACCAACCTTGGGGAATGGGAATAATCAAAAGAAAGAAAAAGCAAAAGGTAACCAAGTCAGTAAGGGGTATTTGAAAAAATGCTTGAAGTATTTAAACATGTTCTGTAAAATCATGCAATAATTCGCGTCCTAATTGGGGACCTCATTGTGCCCGAGGTAGGCCCAAATGACACATAGACTTGAATAAAATTGATGCCAATATTGCATCATTTCATTAATGTGAAAACGAGCCATACATTTACTAAATCGACAATAATATTGAAGTTACTAATGACGTTTAGCCTTATTACAATCGAAATCTAAACTAAGCTAGAAAACAGTAAAGAACATCATTTGCTAAATCTATTTGGTCCCGGAGGGAGCTTCTCCATGCTTGGATCTTTTGACTCTATCAATCAGGCTCCCCAAGTCGCGCATATCCAAAAATAAATAAGCCTTTGCTAGATGCCCTCCTTCACTGCCATCCATGTTTTGACAATCTGCAAGCTTCTTTCTCATATTCTCTTCGAGCTTCATCTATCCAGTTCCAGATATTCAAATCTTTTTGTTGCCTTGGTGGCGATCCCCTTCCATTCATTTATAGCCTCCATGTCTATTTAATGTTGTTCCAGATACCTGGCTTCCGACTCGAAAACCCTTTTGCAAAGCCTTCTATACTTGACATATGCCTCAGCAGCATCATCAATGATCCTATTTTCCAAATTGACCCCTAGCTTGACGTCTCCCGCTATATCTTTTACCAACCATGATGGATTGAAATACACGTGACCGGCATGGTACCTATCTGGCTCGATAGTCTCTTTTTAGACAATGACCTTATGGTTCCACGTATGTTGTGCCTTGAACGTGAAAGGAATGATGTCCCCTTTGAAATTTGCCTTGTACTGGACCATGTTGGAAACCCGAGGTATGACCTATTTTCTTCATACTTGTCTCATTACCCTTATAGGAGCATAAGGATAAATGCCTCGCAACCCGATCAATACCAAATGAATAGTATCCCTTGACTTGATGATGAACTCACTACTAGGAAACGACTCAAACATCCAATGTACCTTCTCGTCTGTCAGATTGCTGAAGAAACGTACCCAACTTACAGCACTTCCGGTGCTGTGCGAACCTATCTGGAATGAATGTCATTTTATTTGGATGGTGGTAAGCTATGTAGTAATTCAATGGCCGTCGTAGAAGCTCTTGAAAATATTCTCCCCTCTGAAAGTGTTCCAATAACCAAACCTGCAATAATAAATTACAACCTTCAAAATGTCTGAATCCCTACTTGCACCAATCTAGAGCTCGGTATAGTTTGGCTAGGATCATTGGGATGATGGTGTAGGTTTGTCATTTGATACCTTCCATTAAAATTCTTTCAACCATAGCTAAATGAGTGTGGATCCTTCCCCATTTCATGGGAAATATCAACAAACCTAAGAAGCAGATGATGAATACATAGACTCGCCGGTGCGTCCAATCTAGGGAGGTAATGGCAAGTTCCTCATGATGAAGATTCTATGATTTACTTTGCCCATAATGCTCCTAAAGAAACCCAAAATAGATGTAGGATTTCTTTAAGCAATGCAATTCTTCATTTTTCTTGAAGCCCAACATCTTTAAAAAACCGTGAGGGGTGCGATTCTCTGGTACTAGTAACCCCGGATTATCCCATGGCAGCTTAGCAAAACCTCCCATTTATTCTAAGATAGAAGTCATTTCTATGTCACCAAATCGGAAGACCGCTCTCTTCTCATACCAGAACATGGTAGAGGCCTCAATCGAAGCTCTATTTGGTTGGATATTAAGCAAATATGGTAAGTCACCAAGTACTCTTCTCACATGATTCTTGTCGCAAGGCGTAAGGTCTTTCCACCAATCAAGTAGCAGAGGTGGGATGTTTTGGACCATATCGAACCTGGGGACTTCTTGCTTCATTTTCTGCAAACAAATAAAGTTAGCACTTTCCCCCTCCAGATTCGACCACTTACACAATAATGATCAACATATTGGCACATTTTCTCCAAGTAATGCACATAAAATGGTAGTGTCCAATGGGACTGTAGAAATCCCGTCGTACATTGGACAAGGCTTATCTTAGCGGGCTATTATGTTAACAAGGTTCTAGCCCATACTAGGTATAACATGATGCATGTACATTTGATATTGGAGTAAGGTTTCTAGAATGTCCTAGACCGGTACTCCCAAGTGGACAACTTGATAGCGAAAGGCACAGGACCGTCGATTGCACCGATGATCCACTAGTCAACCGCAAATAAGCCTTTCCGATTTAAAAAGGGTAATTTTGGAAGAGTGCAGACACTCATCAAATGCCGCTATGTTGATAATTGGCACGAGTGGAGTATGATGTGGAGCATGCTATATGCAGAAAAAACACGTTGTCAAGTATTTGCATGATAAATATGTAAAAGTAGTAAATACAATAGTAAGGTAAACATAGAAAGGAAAGATAAAAGGAAAGAGTCAGTTTAGTTCATGGAATATATGCAAGAATGTAATAAAACCGGTATGGGAATAGGGATGGGAGAGGCATGATATGACAGTCTTAGACAAGATGAAATGAAGAGTGGTCAAGGAAAATAAAGGTCAATGGGGAAGGGATGTGCATGTCATAACAAAGTTAAACAAATAAAGGTGAACAGGGGAATGGATATGTATATAATAGCAAATTTAAGCAAATAAATGTGAACGGGGAAGGGATATGCATGTCATAATAGATTTAAACAAATAATGGTGAACAGGAAAGGAATGTACATGTAATAAAGAAAGTAATCCATGTAAATCAAGTTCACTATGGTAAGAGCCTAAGCGTATCCCCAGCAGTGTTGCCATGCTGCCGCGCACCGTTTGCTCGCGAAAGCGGGCTTCGATGTTGTGATAACTCTTTTAAATGGTTAGTATTAAAAGAGGAGAGTCGCCACCTAACAATTTTTTAATGTGTGTTAGGGCACCTATTATGCAGATAACTTTGTTTTACTAGTCAACGCCACCAAAGATCGGGTAAGGGCTCAAATTACCTCAAAGAGAAGGTGTTAGGCACTCTTCCAGGTCCACAACTGTGGGTCCCGACCGAACTTAAAACTATGTGGATTATAATTAGGTAATATAATCAAAGAGAATAAAAAGCTCAAAGAGTTTTAGTATAACAAAATGAGAATTGATAGAAATCTTAAGAGTTACAAGGATATAACTATAACGGTCTATATTAGATGAATAAATGTATAACAAAA
>AWOL01S0014614.1:344948-377531 GCA_000715115.1 Nicotiana otophora
GGTCCTAAGTTTTTTAGCCTAAAGCATCACCACGTGCAACATAAATAATACTTCGCAACTCCCTTGAGATAGGAAATTACTCATATTATTTAGCGGGCACAAACTATCATCTACTGCTACCTAATTACTATGTTAAAATTGTTTACCTAAAGCGAGCTAGTTCAATTCTAAGTCATACCCTATGCGTGCTCTACCCGTCCTATGCCTATGGTCCAGGAGGCATTGGACCTCTATTTGGGTGGTTCTAGACTTTACTTAGGCTGCTCAAAATGATAAAACTAAGTGACATACAAAACAAGTAGGACTTCATATAAAGGCAGTTAAAGGCTCAAGTTAGCCTCCACACTAAGAAAATGAATGCATACAAGCAGATTCAGTATTATGAATAAGCAGTTTCAGAATTGAGGAAAATTAAAGTCATTAAGCCCTATAGACATGGTTTCTATATGACTCTGAATTCCTGCATTATTTCTCTTAGAGGCTTAGGCGAAAGGAGCAGTAAACTATTTGAAAGCTTAGAGCTATTAGCGCCGATTTTATAGATATGCATCTTAGGAAGGTGACATGGTCCTATAGGCAGGATTTATAATAGTGGCATAGTTAAGCAATGAAACCGTGTTTGAGAGTCCAGCATTAACATTGTGGACGCCATAACCATTTTAAGCGAGTGATAATACCCTTTAGGTAGGATTTCTAATGACCGACAATGGAAACCGTTTTTTTATACTTAGGCCCTATAACCGTATTTTCTAGGCGAGAAATATGATAACAATAGCAATTGCAAATTAGCCAATTAAAGTCCTATAGGCATGATTTCTAGATGAAGATCAGTAGAACATAAGCTAGTATAATCTTATAGGCATGGTATCTAATGAATAGGCTGCATTTATACAAATTGAAGGAAAGTTTATTGGCATTTTTGTTTCCTATAGGCATGATTTCTAGATGAAGATCAGTAGAACATAAGCTAGTATAATCTTATAGGCATGGTATCTAATGAATAGGCTGCATTTATACAAATTGAAGGAAAGTTTATTGGCATTTTTGTTTCCTATAGGCATGATGTCTAGTAACACATAGTAGTAGACATAGGAATAAATAAAGTACTTAAGCTCATGCTTTGATAGTAAACAAGTCGTGTGAGTGCGTGATTCCCCTAATGGCATGATTTCTACTACTGTACATGGAGATTAAACAACATATATGGCAGGTTAATAATATGTAAATCGTGTGAACCCTATATGCATGTTTTCTACCCTTTCATGTAAGCCTTAGAATCTACCCATTTCACCAATTTCAATAACACCCAGTATTGCATGGGCCTTCAACAAACTCTTTCTTTGCAAATGGCATGCTCATATCAAAACAAGGGACTACACCCATCAACATAGCCCAAAAGCCACAGAGGAACTCAGGCCAAACTAAACAGTCACAAATTGACCATATGGCCCAAATATCAGATTACACAGAAATTACTCAAACAAACCAGTTTGCATATTATACAAATAATGTGAGGAAGAAAAGCTAAATGCCAGAAATAGGTCAAGCTCCAGCAGCAAAGAGAGCGACCACAAAAACCCAAATCCTAGTGTCTCAGAGTTCACAAGGGTCTCAAATGGACCCCGAGCATTGCTCACACTAGAGAGGCCAATAGAGAGAGTTTTGGTGGCCTGGGCTTTCAGCCGGTCAAGAGTGATGGATTCAGAATAGTGTAGGTAATAAATGAGTGTGAGAGAACTGTGATCAAATGATAGAACTTGAAGAGGTGCATTTATATTTTAGAAGCATACATGATAGGGGTAATTAAACAAAGAACATACAAGCAAAGAGAATCAACAAAACTCAAAGGACATGTTGATATCACAAGTTCAAACGCTCAGCAGATTGGACAGAAAATGTTTTGTAGAAAGTAGGGGAATCAGGTTTTATGAGATTACTAACATATAAAGGCACACAATGCCAAGCACTAACTTAAAGGAGTTAAGGCATCCATCACAATATCAGAAAGACAGACATGCCAACTTACATTATGACAAAAATAATATCAAACATTGTAAGGAAACACAAATTAAGATAGCTACTCTGAAGGTCCCAACTAATCACTAAAGATACAGGATTAAGCAGACCAAGGGCCTACCGAGTGACAAAATAGCACGGGAGCAGGTCACAATTAGAGTGAAGGCCTCAACATAAATTATAATATATTCTATTTCAAGAATTCATAACTATGTAGGGAAGCCACTAATGCCAGACAGTAAAGGTAAATACTCAGATACTAATATACAAGCTTAAGAGAGTCCAAATTGTTCAAGTTAAGAATGTACAAATAACATATCTCAGAACTGGAAATTTCAAGTAAAATCAAATGCTAAAGAAGTTCAGATCATAAACAAGTTCAATTCTGACAAGGTTGCACATAGAGACAGCTCAGAAACACATTAGATCATGGAATTTCAGAGGTGTGAATACACAAGACATGAACACAGAAGAACGAAATTGTAAAAAAACAAATCCAAGAGACATACCGGGTACCAGTTGAATAAACAAACAACAAGAAAGAACAAACTCCACAGTACTTTGAATACCAACAAAGAACAAGAACCCAGAATCTTAATGCATCAGAGTTCCCAAGGGCTTCAGATGAACCCCGGGTAGTGTTCGCACCAAGAAAAGTTGAGAAATCAAATTCTGGTGGCCTTGGCTTTCAGCCGGCCAAAAACCAAAGCATAGAACAAGAGAATGAGAGAATGATAGAATAATAACTTAAAAGTTTTAGTGAATCATCTGATTCAAGTTCCATTCAAAGGGGAATAGGAAGGGACTTATATAGTGGTTAAATCAGACGAGTAAATAGGGAAAGAAGACAATAAAACATAAACAAGGAAAGGAAAAATATACATGCAATCATAAAGCGACCAGTAAAGGAAAGAAATCAAAAATCAAACCTCAATTAGGGTTCAATGTTTGAAAATCTATCTACTGGTATGAGAAATCAGCTATTCTTCTGTGTATATGGATGCGATATTGTCCAGATCTTAGCGATTGAAGTTGAACGAGCCCGTATATGAGAGATGGTACTTGCCAAGTTTAGGCAAGTACTAAGTGACAAGGAATCCATGATTGAGACGGATTCAGAGAAGACTGAGGGGGCGGCTAGGGTTTCTAAAGGTGGGAGGAGTGTTTAGAGGCGGCTGGTGAAGGGAAATGGGGATTGGGGTTTTGGTGTGGGATATAAGGAGAGTGGGGATTTTAATTCGAGCCGTTGATCATTTGAGATCAATGACCAAGATTAAGAAGAAGGTGGGGCACGTCATTATAAACGGGTTATGCCCGGATTTCTAAAGGGTCATTTGGGCTATTGAGGTTATTGGGCCAGGGGTTCATTTGGTCCTTAATTGGTCCGAAATTAATCCTAATTTTGGGCCAGATTTTAAAGTAGGAAATTAAGAGGAAACTAATTTAATAAAAAAATAGTTAAATAAATTATAAAAATGCTATTTATGCAAATTAATACTTTACAATAATACTAGAAGATTATAAAAATGTAAGATATTGTTTTGACCTTGAATAAAATGACACATGCAATACAAATTGTAAAATATAGGCTATATTTGCAAGATTGTGCAAATAGCTTAAAAATACTAATGTAATTATATAAATAATAAAGTAAAAATATTTGAAATGTGTATTATAGATGTAAAATAATAATATTAGGTAATTAAGTCATCATAAAATAATTTGAAGGAGTAATTAATAAGTATTCAAGTAATTTAAATGCAAGAAAAAATCAATTTTAAAGCTTTACAAATTATGGAAAATCATAGAAAATGCTTGTATAGATTTTGTAAACCAAATAATGATGCAAAATTATGTTTTGAAAGGTAAATATACTATTTGAGAAAATATGAGGGCAAAATTGGGTATCAACAGCGGTCAGTAGATTGCTTAGATCTGGTGTTTGACAAAGACTGGAGGTACAGTTGCATGGCATTCGCAGCCCTGAAGTCCCCTTCTACATTAAACTAGATGTTTATTTCATTTCAAACAGTTATTCTTTCATTTTTACTTTTACTTATAGTACTCTAGTCACTTGTGCACTAGTGTCACTAGTTCTAGGATTGTATCTGGATATGGTAGTTCTAGGTGCCATCATGGTCCCGAGGGTGGGAATTCCGGGTCGTGACAAGTTGATTTCTGGGCACTATGTTACATAGGTCTCACTTCTTTCCTTCTCTATTGTGCGTTTTTATTCTATAATTTATGATTGAACTATTATATTATTGTTTTCTCGCAGATAGAGAGAACACGCACAACATCTGTAGCCAAGAAGGACTGGAGCCCTCTGTGACAACTACTACCAGGAGCAGATGTAAGGCCGAGGCCGAGGTTGAGGTAGAGCATAGCCTAGAACTCGAGCAGCAGCACCCACAGTGGAGCCTCAGATTGATACTAAAGAGGAGGTTCCAGCTCAAGTTGTACTCGTCAGATGAGCTGAGCTACCGGAGGGGTTCATAGCCACTCTAGCACTTCAGGACGCTCCAGTCCGCTTGCTGGGACTTATGGAGAGTGTGTCCTAGACCGGTGCATTACCAGTGGCACCAACTGTCTCACGGGCTGGGGTAGAAGTACAAACTCCCGCTACTGACACCCCGGAGTAGGAGGCTCCCCGGTATCAGACTTCAGCAGCCCAACCAGTTGTTGTGGCACAGGCCGGTGATAGCCCCGCTATGTCTTCCGAGGCTTTGTTGAGGTTTGATAAGCTTACCAAGCTCTTCCCTAATCATTTCAGCGGTGCATCTTATGAGGAACCATGAGATTACCTGGACTGTTGCCAGAAGGTGTTGCGCAACATAGTTATAGTTTAGACCAATGAGGTCAACTTTGTAGTGTTTCAGATGACTGGTTCCGTCAAGAGATAGTGGAGAGATTATATGTTGACTAGAGCAGCAGGTTCACCTGCACTTGCTTGGGATCAGGTTTCAAAGCTACTTCTAGAGAAGTTTATTTCATGTCACTCTAAGGGAGGATTACCAAAAGCAGTTTGACCGTCTTCAGCAGGGTAGTATGACTATTACCCAATATAAGACTCGATTTTTGGACCTAGATCGACATGCCATTATCTTGCTTCCTACAGAGAGGGAGAGGGTGAGAAGATTCATTGATAAACTCAGTTTCACTATTAGGCTAGATATGGCCAAGGAGATTAGAGATGATATTAATTTTAAAAGGACTGTAGATGTTTCTAGACGAATCGAGATGGTTCATGGTCAGGGCCAGTTAACTAGAGGCCATCCCAGAGACAAAGGTCATAGCGGTGGGGCCCATCCCCTATTTTATGCTTTCACAGCTAGACCTGAGGCCGAGTCATCTGACGTGGTCATCACAGGTATTTTTCTAGTTTTCCATAGAGATGATTCAGTTCTATTTGATCTGGCTCTACTTATTCCTGCGTGTCATCCTATTTTGCTTTATATGTAGTCGTGCCTCGGGATTCTTTGAGTGCTCCTATGTATTTGTCCATGCTTGTTAGAGATTTTATTATTGTAGATCGTGTTTATCGCTCATGTGTGATTTCTATGAGGAGTGTTGAGACTAGCATAGATCTTCTATTTCTTTATATGGTAGATTTTGATGGTATCTTGGGTATGGTTTAGCTATCACCTTACCATGATATACTAGATTGTCACGCAAAGATGGTGACCTTAGCCATG
Source organism: Nicotiana otophora (assembly GCA_000715115.1). NCBI lineage: Eukaryota > Viridiplantae > Streptophyta > Magnoliopsida > Solanales > Solanaceae > Nicotiana > Nicotiana otophora. The sequence goes on from AWOL01S0014614.1 coordinate 350,660, forward strand.
CAGGGGTTTCCTTGATTAGAGTGGAGAGGGACTCCTGGCTATTTTACCAGCAAGGTTATTTCTTATGTGAAGGCTCGACGTATGGTCAAGAAGGGACGTCTAGCATATCTAGCTTATGTTCGTGATTTGAGTGCGGGGGTTCCTTCCATGGATTAAGTCCATGTTGTGCGAGTTACCATAGGTGTTTCCTATAGATCTACCGGGGATGCCACCCTACAGAGATATTGACTTCTGTATTGATTTGACTCTGGACACTCAGCCCATTTCTGTTTGAACAGTTGCAAGATTTGCTTGATTAGGGATTTATTAGACTTAGTGTCTTGCCTTGGGATGCAGATATGTTGTTTGTGAAGAACAAAGATGGGTCGATGAGAATGTGTATAGACTATCGGTAGTTGAACAAAGTCTTTATCAAGAACAAGTATTCGTTGCCGAGGATTGATGACTTATTTCAACAGTTTCAAGGTGCCAAGGTATTTTCGAAGATTGATTTGAGGTCTGGCTACCATCAGTTGAAAATTAGGGCATAAAATATCCCTAAGACAGCTTTTCGGACTCGGTATGGGCATTATGAGTTCCTAGTGATGTTATTTGGGTTGACAAATTCCCTAGAAGCATTTATGGATTTGATGAACCGGGTATTCAAGACCTAGTTCGATATTGGGCTCGGTAATGTATTGATGCAGGATGGCAGGGTGATTGCATACACGCCAAGATAGTTGAAGGTTCATGAGAAGAATTACCATGTACATGAATTAGAGTTGGCAGCCATTGTTCATGCGCTGATGATTTGGAGGCATTATCTTTACGGTGTGTCGTGAGGTATTCATGGATCATCGGAGTCTACAATATATTTTCAAGCAAAAGGATCTCAACTTTAGGCAGAGGAGGTGGTTGGAGCAGTTGAAAGATTATGATTTCACCATTTTGTATCATCCATGGAAGGCCAATGTGGTGGCTGATGCCTTGAGTAGAAAGAGTGTGAGTATGGGTAGCCTTATGTATATTCCAGTTGGGGAGAGGCGGTTAGCATTAGATGTTTAGGCTTTGGCCAACTGGTTCTTAAGGTTAGATGTTTCAGAGCCTAATCATGTTCGAACTTACATAGTCTCTCGGTCTTCTTTGTATGAGCGCATCAGAGAGCCTTAGTATGATGACCCACATTTTCATGTCCTTAAGGACACGGTGCGAGATGGTGGTCCCACGAAGGTTACTATTCGAGATGATGGGAATTTACGGATGCAGGGTTAGATATGTGTACCTAATGTGGATGGGCTTCGTGAGTTGATTCTTGAGGAGGAACATGGTTCATGGTATTCCATTCATCTGGGTGCCGCCAAAATGTATTACGACTTCCAACAACATTATTGGTGGAGGAGAAACAAGTAGGATATAGTTCCATATATATCTCAATGTCTGAATTGTCAGCAAGTAAAGTACGAGCATCAAAGGCCTGATGGTTTACTTCAGATGCTGGACATTCCTGAGTGGAAGTGGGAGAGTATTACCATGTTTGTTTTTGTTGCGCTGCCACGGATTCAAAAGAAGTTCGACGAGGTATGGGTCATTGTGGATAGGTTAACCAAGCCAACACATTTTATACTAGTAGCAAATACATATTCTTTAGAGTAGTTAGATGAAATCTTCATCCGCGAGATCGTCCGTCTTCACGGTGTGCCCGTTTTCGGCATTCTTTATTGATAATGATAAACAATGAAAATGAAGCAAATGAAGAAATATACCAAAATAGCTACACCAAGGAAACAAAGTAACCAAAATACTAGTGATGTAATAGAAAAGTATGATCAATAATCACTACTGAGATTCCGCCTCGTAGTCTCATTTCAAAACTTAAATCACAAAATTTCCTTATATCACCGTGGGAGCCTTGGATTTAATTTTAAAATTATTTTTTCCGAAATACCTTCCCGCGTTCTAGCCCACCTTATGACACAGCGCGGCTTCAAGTAGTTTTCCTACTAACAAAACGCATAGCAAGCCCACCTTATCTCACCGCCTGTGTTTCAACCCCCAATCCTTATACCACCACATGCACATCAATATCACAACGTATCACAAATCGCACCTCAAGTGCCCAATATCATAACTTGCCAAATAAGTCAACAATAATAGTTTTTCCACAATAAATAGCCCATGGATCAACCACAATATGTACCAAGAGTCTCAATAATAGCAACCGAAAGTGAATGACTCACAAGAATAGTATTTCAACAAATTTACCACTTTGCCTCAATGTGAATCACGAACTTGATAACCCAATACCAAATTTAACAACAAGATATTATAATAAATAATAACTTCAAATAAGGAACTCAACGGTTAAATAATGAATAAAGAATAGAGAGAACAATAACTTCAACTAAACATGCAATGACAATTAGCATGTAAGGGGTAAGACAAGTATTAATAATGTCAAGTAAAGTATGTAAAATTAGACTAATGATGATGAGTAAAAGATATTATGTCAACTCAATTAAAACATGAAAGGAATCTACATAGCTAAAATCGGTCAATAAACATATTTAGCCTTTGTACACATTCGTTACCTTTGGAACACGACTTCCATATATCACAATATCAAAAAACAACATCAATCCTAAGGGGTAATTCCCCCACACAAATGTAGGCAAGACACTTACCTCAAAATACACTAACTCAATTCACTAGTAAGCGTTTTCTGTGATTATACAACCCCGAACGGCTCGAATGTAACAAAAATAATTTTATACCATAAATACAAACTATAGGAAGCTATTCCGAACAACAAAGTTGCAATCTTTAAATATAAAAAAAAATCAACTCAAAAGGTCAACCCTAGGCTTGCATCTCGGAACTCGACCAAAATTACAAAATCCGAACACCCATTCGATAACTAGTCCAACCATACAAGAATTACTCAAATCCGACTTCAAATCGCCTTTCCAATTCCCAAACTTTTGTCTAAGAGGTTTAACAAATGTTCCTCAAATTTTCCAATTCAAATCACTAGTTAGACGACAAAAATAAAGATGGATTCATGTCAAATAGCCAAATCTGAGTTAGATCCACTTACCCCAATTGTTTCCTTGAAATCCTCTCAAAATATCTCCATGAACCAAGTTCTCCAGGTCCAAAAGATGAAAAATGAGATGAAACACTCGTTTTGAAATTCTAATACTGCTGCCCAACCGTCCTCTATCGCGATCGCGTAGAAACGCTCTTCCCAACTAAATAAAACACTTTTCGCGATCACGTGAAGCCAGTTGAGAATATGATGACTAGCTTCCTCCACCCATGTGAACGCATTCCAAGTCACACGAACGCGATGCACAATCGTGCCTCAGCCACGACATCACCTTGCTTATACACAAACACGATATACCTCACATGTTCGCGATGAACAAGCTCAGTAAACTTCGTCATCACATCCTTACATTCGCGAATGCGAAGAGAAAAATCTCAGCAGTCCCTGATGACTCTATGTGATCGCGAGAGTACATTCATGAATGCCTAGAAGGAAACCAGAACAGAAAACCAGCAGCTTCAACAATTCAATCAAGTCAAAAAATGATCTGATTTCAATCTGACTCATACTCGGGACCCCTTATGAATATTCCAACAAGTTCCATAACACATAACAGACCTACTAAAGGGCAAATATCATATCAAACAACATCGATTCTACAAATCGCATCCCAATTCAAGACTATTGAAACTATGAACAACCAACATTCAAAACTAATACCGAATCATACCAAAACAACTCCGATTGACCTATAATTTGGCACACAAATAATAAATGACATAACAGAAGTATTACAACTTCCGAAATTGGAATCCGACCCTAATATCAATAAAATGAACTCCCGGTCAAACTTCTCAACTTTCCAAACCTTCAACTTTCAAACGTTCGCCAATTCAAGCCGAAACGACCTACAGACCTCCAAATCAATATCCAGACACATCCCGAACTCCAAAATCACCATATGAAGCTATTGGACTTGTCAAAATCCCATTCCGGAGTTGTTTACACAAAAGTCAAACTAAGGTGAAGTCCTTCAACTTAAACTTTCAACTTAGGGACTATGTGTCCCATTTCACTCTGAAACTTAACCGAAACAAAAACAAACTACCCCAACAAGTCATATAACCATAATACAACATAGATGAGGCAATAAATAGGGGATAGGGGAAACAAATACTCAAAACGACCGGGCGTGTCATTATATCTCCCCCTATTAAAACAAACATTCGTCGTTGAACAAGTGTAGAGATATACCTGAAGTGGTCAAAATATGAGAACAGTGTCTACCCATATCATGCTTGGTATCACAAGTCGCCTCTGCGACTGGTTGACCCCTCCACTGAACCTTTACTGAAACAATGCTCTTCGTCCTCAACTTTTGGACGTGCCTGTCCAAGATGGCCACTGACTCCTCAATGTAAGACAAATCCTTCTCAAATTGGACAGAGCTGAAATCTAACACATGGGACGGATCACCGTGATACTTCCGGAGCATAGAAACATGGAATACCGGATGAACTGCAGCTAGACTAGGTGGCAATGCAAGCTTGTAGGCCACCTCACCAATCCTCTCAATAATTTTAAAAGGTTCGATATACTTAGGGTTCAGCTTGCCCTTCTTCCTGAACCTCATAACGCCCTTCATGGGTGAAACCCGGAGCAAGACCCGCTCTCCAACCATGAATGCAACATCGCAAACCTTCCGATCCGCGTAAATCTTCTATCTATATTGGGCTATACGAAATCGATCCTGAATCAACTTAACATTTTCCAAAGTATCAAGAACCAAGTTAGTACCCAATAGCCTAGCCTCACCTAGCTCAAACGAACCCACCAGAGACCAAATCCGCCTCCCATACAATGCATCAAACGGAGGCATCTGAATACTCGATTGGTAACTGTTATTGTAGGAAAACTTCGTAAGTGGCAATAACTGATCCCAAGAATCCCCGAACTCCATAACACAGGCCCGAAGCATGTCCTCCAATTTATGAATAGTGCGCTCGGATTGTCCATCCATCCGATGGTGGAACGATGTACTCAACTCAACCCGTGTGCCAAAATCACACTGTACGGCCTTCCAGAATTGCGATGTCAACTGCGTACACCAATCAGAGATGATGTATACTAGCATGCCACGAAGTCAAACAATCTCGCGAATATATACATAAGCCAACTGCTCCAAAGAATAAGTAGCCACCACCGGAATGAAATATCCCGACTTGGTCAACCTATCCAGAATCACCCATACTACGTCAAGAGTTTTCTAACTCTGTGGGATTCCAACAACGAAATCAATGGTAACTCACTCCCATTTCAACTTGGAAACCTCAAGCCTCTGAAGCAACCCACCTGGTATCTAGTGATCGTACTTTAACTCCTGACAATTTAGGCACCAAGCTACATACTCCACTATGTGCTTCCTCATCCTTCTCCACCAATAGTGTTGACTCATGTCCGGATACATATTCGCGACATCCAGATGAAGGGAGTATCGCGAACTATGGGCCTCCTAAAAAATCAACTCACACAACCCATCCACATTGGGCATACATATCCAGCCTTGCATTCGTAACACACTCTCTGATACGATCATATCAAGAAGACGGAGAAACCATGCAAGCCAGAACTCAAATTGGTTATAAAACATCCAATCTAACAAACTGGTTGGTCAAGACTTAAATATCCAATGCTAATGTGCTATCTGCTGCCAACATATATGCTAAATTGCCCAAGGTCTCCGCCTTTCGACTCAAGGCATCGGCTACCATATTGACGTTCCTTGGATAATATAGAATGGTGATATCATAGTCATTAAGAAACTCTAACAATCTCCAATGCCGCAAGTTGAGATCCTTCTGTTTGAACATATCTTGCAGACTCTGATGGTTGGTATAGACCTCACAAGGGACACCGTACAAATAGTGCCACCAAATATTCAAGACACAAGCAATAACTTCTAATTCCATGTCGTGGATAGGATAATTCTTCCAATGAACCTCCAGTTGTCTAGACGCATAGGTAATCACCCTACCATCTTGCATCACCATTGCATCGAGGCCAACACGTGATGCATCACTGTACACAGTGTAAGACCCCAAACCCGTAGGCAATACCAACACTGGGGTTGTTGTCAAAGTAGTCTTGAGCTTTTGAAGGCTCTGTTCACACTCCTCAATCCATCTGAATAGAGCACCCTTCTGGGTCAATCTGGTCCTAGGTGCAGCAATAGATGAGAAACCCTCTACGAAACGATGGTAATACCTTGCCAAACTAAGAAAACTACGGATCGCAATTGTGGAAGACGGTCTGGGCCAACTCTGCACTGCTTTCATCTTCATCGGATCTTCCTTGATCCCGTCACTCGACACAACATGATCCAAAAATGCCACCGAATCTAGCCAGAATTCACACTTTGCATGCAACCTCTTTTCCCTCAAGATCTGGAGTACAACCCTCAAATGCTGCTCATAATCCTCCCGGCTTTTGGAGTACACCAAGGTATCGTAAATAAACACAATGAAAATATGAGGCAAGATAGGGATGGCATACATTGTTCATCAAGTGCATGAATGTTGTTGTGGCGTTGGTTACAACAACTGACATTACAAGGAACTCATAACGACCTTGCCGAGTCCTCAAAGTAGTCTCCGAAATATTCGTATCTCGAATCTTTAGCTGGTAATAACCTGACCGGAAATCAATCATTAAGAGCACTCTGGCTTCCTATAGATGATCACATAGGTCATCCAAATGTTGAAATGGATACTGATTCTTCACTGTAACTTTTTTCAACTGCGATAATCAATACACATGTGCATAGAACCATCCTTCTTCTTTACAAACAAGACCGGAGCACCCCAATGCGACACACTGAGATGGATGAAACCCTTATCAACTAACGCTTGCAACTAATTCATTAACTCCTTCAAATTTGTAGGGAGCATACGATATGGTGGAATAGAAATGGGCTGAGTGCCATGCCATAAGTCAATACCAAAATCGATATCCCTATCAGGCGGCATGCCCGAAATATCTGCCAGAAATACATATGGATAGTCTCTCACTACCGGAACTGGCACAACGGTATGTGTGTCAACACTGACATCTCTCACAAAGGATATATATGCATCACACCCCTTCGCAAACATCCACTGTCCCTTAAGGAAAGACACCACCCTACTAGGAACAAAATCCAAAGTAGACCTCCACTCCAACTGCGAAAAACTTGGCGTAGACAATGTCACCATATGGGGAAACGACTAGTTTATGCCCAAATTAACATCAAAATCCACCATACTAAGTAAAAATAAATCAACACATCTCTCAAAACCACCAAGAACAACTAAACATGACTGATACACATGGTCAACAACAATGGAATTTCCAACAAGCGTGGACACATAGACACGAGAACCTAAAGAAACATGAGATATACCGAAATACAGAGCAAAGTAAGATGCTACATATGAATAAGTGGATCCTGGATCAAATAAGACTGATGCATCTCTATGAAAAATCGGAACAATACTTGTGATAACTAAGTTTGATGCAACCGCCTCAGTCCTACTCGAAAGAGCATAACATCTGGCATGGCCTCCCCCTCTGGGTGAGCCTTAGCCACATGACCTCCACCCTTACATGGCTATGGAGGTGAATCTCTCGTGCGTCTGGGGAAGTCACTCACCATATGACGATTATCACCATATTTAAATCAAGTTCTCAGAGTGAAACTGGTTGCGGCCTGGTCAGCTGGACTAACTACTGAAAGCACCCCGTGCAGGAGGTGCACTAGATAGGGGCAGTGCATAATGGGCAACCTGAGACCTGGGAGTAGGCGGAATACCACTGGAAGTTGGAAGTGATGAATGAACTGGACTACTCACATAACATCTACCATGACAGTCAACGAGTGGGGCACGGGCACCACAATATGTGTCACAATCTCGAGGCCTCTTGGCCTCCCCGTCCTCCCTCTCCTAGCCCTGCATACCTTCCAGTCTCCATGCAATCTTATCCCCCTGCTGATATGGAGAATCAGTCTCCAACTCTCAATCCATGCAGAATCAAATACCATAGTTAAGCCCCTCGATAAATCGGCAGGCTCGCTCTTTGACTGTGGAAACTAAGGTAGGTGCATGTGTGGACAAATCACTGAACCTGACAACATACTCTGATATGGTCATAGAAGCCTGGCGCAGTTGCTAAAACTCCGCGCACCATGCATCCCGAAGGCTCTGGGGAATAAACACCCTCAGAAACATCTTTGAAAACTGATCCCATGTGAGTGAAGCTGCCTCAGCGGGGCTACCCTCCTCATAAGCTCGCCACCATTAGTACGCTGGTCCCGACATCTGGAAAGTAGTGAAAGCCACCTCGCTAGTCTGCACTATACCCATGGTACGTAGAACATGGTGGCACTTCTCTAGAAAGCCTTGTGCATCCTCTGTAGCTAGGCCAGTAAAAGTAGGAGGATGGTACTCTTTGTACCTCTCGAGCATGAGCTCCTCCTCCTCAGATGTTGTTGCCCTAAGATCAGGTTGAACTGGGACAACCGGCTACATTGTTATAACCTTTGGGACCTGGTCATCATGGACCCGCTGCTCTAGGGTACGGTCCACGAGAGTATGTGCTACTCCCCAGTATTAGATGTGGGCGGCATCAGGTGCCTCTCCCCCAACTGGAGCTACTAGAGGCCTCTCGCGGCTCTATCAGAGGTGCATGTGTCTAATCATCATATCTAGCGCTACGTATTGTCACGCCCTAAACCTGCGGGCGAGACCGGCACCCAGTGCCTCATTTAACCTAGCGTACCAACTTGCGACTGAGGGACTCTAAACAAATAATGTCATACTTTGGCCATGGGGCCACAATGCAAGACAATTTGTGAAGCTAAATATAAAACAGAACGGAAACTACCTTCGACTAAACATCAATATAAAGCTGGGTCCACAAGGCCGTCATAACTACTACAACTGACAAACCAACAAAATATACCTACAAAGCCTACAAGCCCAACATGATGCACTAACTAATAGGATATGTCTACAAGCCTCTACTAATGGATGTACTGTGATCGGACCCCGACCTACCCATAAAATATAATGTTTGGCTAAATATCGATATTTTTGCATGTAATTTGTCATGCATTATGCCTCGATTTTTAAAATGCTGGTGTGAATATTTTTTACTCGAGCTTAATAATGTTATGTATATGTGTAGGAATCAATTGGAAGTAATTTGGGGAGTTTGCATGCAAATTGATGTCAAAAAGGGAAGAATTTGGAAGAAGTATAAGTTTGGTACCCAGGTTGGTGCTAGGCAACCAAACCGCCATTGAGAGCATGCTAAAATATTCACTGTACAGGTTGGTGCTAGGCACTAACCAAAACGCAAAAGACAGAAGAACAAAATGTTTGCTGTCCTGGTTGGCGCCAGGCGCCAAGCGAGATGCCAAATGGTGGAGTTTGTCCTAATTCGGCTGTGACTTGGGGATTGCAACCCTAAACGTCCTCAACATATATAAAAGCGGTTCTAAACCTATTTTTGAGGGGTAGGACATTATTTGGAGGCAAGAACATCACGTGGAACAACTTTTGGAGGAGAAAATCATTGAATTCTTCATTCCTTCACCTTTTCTTTGTAATTTGTTTATGCAAAATACTTGGAACATTGTTACTACGAACATGAGTGTCTAAGCACTCTAGTTTCTAGGGTTGTGGTTGACATAATTATTAATGTTTATTAATTACATCTTTGTTATTTCATATTATCATCTTGTGGTTGTTTCTTTAATTCTAGTTTTAACTTGTGACTTGTTGTATTTACCATTTCACCCTACTATATATGCTATGCTTGGGAAAGCCATGTTTAGATTGGAGTAGAATTAAAGAGAGATAGTTTCTGAACCCGTGGCTTGGGGAAAGATTTCGCGGTTAGGATAGGAATATACCTAGCAGTCTTGCTTAATTGATTACCGTATTATATTCATTCATGATACACTTAATACCATAGGAATATAGGATTGATATATTGTGGATATCCGAAAAGTATTGTGGGAACATGCTATTCATATAAACGATCCGGTCAATTAGCAATCATAGATAATCTGGATTAACGAGTGTGATTATTGAACTTAATAGGATTGATGAACCAACCACAACCCTCGAATCTTCCTATCCTCTGAATTAAAACCTCAGCATACACGTTTGCATTCTAGATAAATTAGTTGTTACTTGTTACATTTGCGTAATAGTAGATTAATAGAAAAACATAACTCTTGATTACCTTGGACAATTAATTGATTTTTGTTTTGTTTAATTAACGATTGATCTATGTCTTTGTGGGTTCTACATCCGACTTTTGAGTCACTTTATTATTTGAAGGTGGAAAACTTGGCATAGCCAATGTCACCATCTTGGCGTGACAAGCAATAATATCATGATTGGGCAACGACTAGTTTATGCCCAAAATAACATCACCCACCAAGAACAACTAAACATGACTGATACAGACCGTCAACAACAATGAAATCTCAAACAAGCGTGGACACATAGACACGAGAACCCAAAGAAACATGAGATATACCAAAATACGGAGCAAAGTAAGATGATACATATGAATAAGTGGAGCCTGGATCAAATAAGACGGATGCATATCTATGACAAACCGAAACAATACTTGTGATAACTAAGTTTGATGCAACCACCTCAGTCCTACTCGAAAGAGCATAACATCTGGCATGGCCTCCCCTCTGGGGTGACCCCTACCCGCATGACCTCCACCCTTAGCTCATTGAGTAGGTGGAATGGCAACTGGTGCTGTAACCACATACTGATAAGTTTGGGGACTTTATGGAACCTGAGTAGTCTATGGAGGTGCACCCCTTGTGAGTCTGGGGAAGTCACTCACCGTATGACGAGTATCACCATACTCAAAACAAGTACTCAGAGTGAAACTGGCTCTAGCCTGGTCGGCTGGACTAACTACTGAAAGCACCCCGTGCAAGAGGTGCACTAGATAGTGGCAATGCATAATGGGCAACCTGAGACCTGGGAGTAGCCAGAATGACGGTCAACGTCTGGGGCACGTGCACCACAATATGTCTCAGCATCTCGAGGCCTCTTGGCCTCCCCATCCTCTCTCTCTAGCCCTGCATACCTTCCATTCTCCATGCGATCTTATCCACCTGCTAATGTGGAGAATCAGTCTCCAACTCTTGATACATGCAGAATCTAATACCATAGTTAAGCCCTTCTATAAATCGACGGGCTCGCTCTTTGACTGTGGAAACTAAGGTAGGTGCATGCGTGGACAACTCACTGAACCTGACAACATACTCTGATATGGTCATAGAAGCCTGGCGCAACTGCTAAAACTCCGCGAGCCATGCATCCCGAAGGCTCTGTGGAATAAACTCCCTTAGAAACTTCTTTGAAAACTGATCCCATGTGAGTGAAGCTGCCTCAGCGGGGTTACTCTCCTCATAAGCTCGCCACCACTAGTATGCTGGTCCCGACAGCTGGAAAGTAGTGAAAGCCACCCCGCTAGTCTCCACTATACCCATGGTACGTAGAATATGGTTGCACTTCTCTAGAAAGCCTTGTGCATCCTCTGTAGCTAGGCCAGTAAAAGTAGGAGGATGGTACTTTTTGTACCTCTCGAGCATGAGCTCCTCCTCCTCAGATGTTGTTGCCCTTACATCAGGTTGAACTGGGATAACCCGCTACATTGTTATAACCTTTGGGACCTGCTCAACATGGACCCGCGGGAGTATGTGCTACTCCCCAGTCTAAGAGGTGGGCGGCGTAAGTGGGATCACCTCCGCCTTAGCTAGAGTACCAAACATGCTCCAGAACTGGGCGAGAGTCTCCTGAAGTGTAGGGTTAGCAACAGTTGAATTAGGTGCCTGTCCCCCAAATTGGAGCTACTGGAGGCTCCTTAGTCGCAGCTCGTGCAGGTGCTCTGGCTGCACCATGTGCCACTCTTCGGCCTCTGCGCCGACATTGGCCTCTCGCTGTTCTATCAAGAGGCGGCGACTTCTAATCGTCATATCTAGCGATGCGTATTATCACCAGGTGCCTCACTTAACCTAGTGTACTAACTTGCAACTGAGGGACTCTGAACATACAATGTCATACTTTGGCCATGGGGCCACATTGCAAGAAAATTTGTGAAGCAAAATATAAAACATAACAGAAACTAGCTTTGACTAAACATCAATATAAAGTTGGGCTGACAAGGCCATCATAACTACTACAACTGACAAACCAACAAAATATACATACAAAGCCTACAATCCCAACATGCTGAACTAACTAATTGGATATGTCTACAAGCCTATACTAATGGATGTACTGTGATCGGAACAAGGCCCGACCTACCCATAAAATATGATATTTGGCAAAAACTCCATGTTTTTGCATGTAATTTGCCCTGCGTTATGCCTCAATTTTGTAAATGCTGGTGTGAATATTTTTACTCGATCTTAATAATGTTATTTATATGTGTAGGAATCAATTAGAAGTAATTTGGGGAGTTTGCATGTAAATTGGCGTCAAAAAGGGAAGAATTTGGAAGAAGTATAAGTTTGGTGCCCAGGTTGGCACTAGGCAACCAAACCGCCATTGACTGATACCCACGGTCAACAACAATGGAATCTCTAACAGGCGTGGACACTAGACACGCGAACCCAAAAAAACATGAGATATACCGAAATACAGAGCAAAGTAAGAAGATACATATGAATAAGTGGAGCCTGGATCAAATTAGACTGATGCATATCTATGACAAACCGGAACAATACTTGTGATAACTGAGTTTGATGCAACCGCCTCAATCCTACTCCAAAGACAATAACATCTGGCATGGCCTCCCCCTCGAGGGTGACCCCTACCCGCATGACCTCCACCCTTAGCTAGTTAAGCAGGTGGAATGGCAACTGGTGCGGTAACCACAACCTGACAAGTCTTGGGACCTTGTGGAACCTCAGTAGTCTATGGAGGTTCACCCCACGTGAGGAATTCACTCACCATATGACGAGTATCACCACACTCAAAAGAAGTTCTCAGAGTGAAACTGGCTCCGGCCCGGTCGGCTGGACTAACCACTGAAAGCACCCCGTGTAGGAGATGCACTAGATAGTGGTAGTGCATAATGGGCAACCTGAGACATGGGAATAGTCGGAAAACCACTGGAAGTTGGAAGTGCTAAATGAACTGGACTGCTCACATAGCATCTACCGTGACGGGCTACGACTAGGGCACAGACACCACAATATGTGCCAGAATCTCGAGGCCTCTTGGCCTCCCCGTCCTCTATCTCCTAGCCCTACATACATTCCATTCTCCATGCGATCTCATCCATCTGCTGATATGGAGTATGAGTCTCCAACTCTCGATCCATGCAAAATATAATACCATAGTTAAGCCCCTCGATAAATCGATGGGCTCGCTCTCTGACTGTGGAAACTACGGTAGGTGCATGTCTGGACAATTCACTGAACCTGACAACATACTCTGATATGGTCATAGAAACCTGGTACAACTGCTAAAACTCCACGCGCCATGCATCCCGAAGGCTCTAGGGAACAAACTCCCTCAGAAACTTTTTTGAAAACTGATCCTATGTGAGTGAACTGCCTCAGTGGGGCTACCCTCCTCATCAGCTCGCCACCACTGGTACGCTGGTCTCGACAACTGGAAAGTAGTGAAAGCCACCCCGCTAGTCTCCACTATACCCATGGTACGAAGAATATGGTGGCACTTCTCTAGAAATCCTTCTGCGTCCTCTGTAGTTTACCGATAAAAGTAGGAGGATGGTACTTTTTGTACCTCTCGAGCATGAGCTCATCCTCATCAGATGTTGTTTCCCTAACATCAGGCTGAACTGGGATAACCGACTACACTGTTATAACCTTTGGGAACTGGACAACATGGACCCGCTGCTCTGGGGTACAGGCCGCGGGAGTAGGTGCTACTCCCCCCAGTCTGAGATGTGGGCGGCATAAGTGGGATCAACCCTGCCTTAGCCAGAGTACCAAACATGCTCCAGAACTGGGAAAGAGTCTCCTAAAGTGTAGGGTTAGCAACAGTTGCATCAGGTGCCTGTCCCCCAACTGGAGCTATTCAAGGCCTCTCGCAGCTCTATCAGGGGGGTGCAGGTGTCTAATCATCATATCTAGCGATGCGTATTTTCACGCCCTAAACCTGGGGGCGAGACCGGCACCCGCTGCCTCACTTAACCTAGCGTACCAACTTGCGACTGAGGGACTCTAAACATACAATGTCATAATTTGGCCATGGGGCCACATTGCAAGACAATTTGTGAAGCAAAATATAAAATATAATGGAAACTAGCTTTGACTAAACATCAATATAAAGTTGGGCCGAAAAGGCCGTCATAACTACTGCAACTGGCAAATCAACAAAATATACATACAAAGCCTACAAGCTCAACATGATGCACTAACTAATAGGATATATCTACAAGCCTCTACTGATGGATGTACTGTGATCGGACCCCGACCTACCAACAAAATATGATGTTTGGCTAAAAATCCTTATTTTTGCATGTAATTTGCCGTGAATTATGCCTCGATTTTTTAAACGCTGTGAATATTTTTTACTCGAGATTAATAATGTTATTTATATTTGTAGGAATCAATGGTAAGTAATTTGGGGAGTTTGCATGAAAATTGGCGTCAAGAAAGGAAGAATTGGGAAAAAAGTATATGTTTTGTGCCCAGGTTGGCGCTAGGCAACCAAACCGCCGTTGTGATCATGCTAAAATATTCACTGGATAGGTTGGTGCTAGGAACCAACTTAAACGACAAAGACAAAAGACCAAAATGTTTGCTGTCCTGGTTGGCGCTAGGCGCCAAGCGAGATGCCAAAGGGCGGAGTTTGTCCTAATTCAGCTGTGACTTGGGGATTGCTACCCTAAACATCCTTAACATGTATAAAAGGGGTTCTAAACCTATTTTTGAGGGGTTGGACATTATTTGGAGGCAAGAACATCACGTGGAACAACCTTTGGAGTAGAAAATCATTGAATTCTTTATTCCTTCACCTTTTCTTTGTAATTAGTTTATGCAAAATTCTTGGAAACGTGTTACTACGAACATGAGTGGCTAAGCACTCTAGTTTCTTGGGTTGTGGTTGACATGATTATTAATGTTTATTAATTAAATCTTTGTTAATTCATCTTATCATCTTGTGGTTGTTTCTTTAATTCTAGTTTTAACTTGTGACTTGTTGTATCTACCATTTCACCCTACTATATATGCTATGCTTGGGAAAGCCATGTTTAGATTAGAGTAGAATTAAAGAGAGATAGTTTCCGAACTCGTGGCTTGGGGAACGATTTCGCAGTTAGGATAGGAATATACCTAGCAGTCTTGCTTAATTGATTACCGTATTATATTCATTCATGATAGACTTAATACAATAGGAATATAAGATTGATATATTATGGATATACGAAAAGTATTGTGGGAACATGTTATTCATATAAACGATCTGGTCAATTAGCAATCATAGATAATCTGGATTAACGAGTGCGATTATCGAACTTAATAGGATTAATAAACCAACCACAACCCTCGAATCTCCCTCTCCTATGAATTAAAACCTCAGTATACACGTTTGCATTCTAGATAAATTAGTTGTTATTTGTTACATTTGCGTAATAGTAGATTAATAGAAAAACATCACTCTTGACTACCTTGGACAATTAATTGATTTTTGTTTTGTTTAATTAAGGATTGATCTAAGTCTTTGTGGGTTCGACATCCAACTTTTGAGTCACTTTATTATTTGATTGCCAAGTATACTTGCGTGTACTTGGGGAACCAATAGGTTTTTGGCGCCGTTGCCGGGGATTTAGTTATTAATTATTTATTTAAGTTAAGCTTTTATTCATTATTTGGTCAACTTTTAATTTTTAGTTTGCCTTATTTGTGATAACACAAGCTCTTCTCTTGAATCCAGGGGAGTAGAAGTGGAAGTAATCTCCTTCCTCTTGATCCTGAAATCAAACGAACACTTTATAGAGTGAGGAGGGAAGTCGAAGCTAGAACTTGAATAGAAAGAGAGTTGGACATCGTAGTTCAACCATAACCAATATAGATGGCAGGTAATGAAGAACGTCTGGTGATAGAAGCTGTAAGGCCCAATCTTTCTAATATGACTCAGGCTATTGTGAAGCCTGATATCACATGTCACTTTGAACTCAAACAGTACATGGTAGAGCTGATTCACTCCACCGCGCAGTTTGTGGGTCTATCTCATGAAGATCCGTAGAGGCACATTTAGAACATCCTAGAAATTATAGAAACTTATAATTATCCGAAAGTTTCCAAGGACTTTGTTAGGCTGACACTGTTTCCCTTTTCATTGTTGGGGGAACCTAAGGAATGGTTGCAAAAGGAGCCCGCAAACTCAATCAACACTTGGGATGATCTAGCAAGGAAATTCTTAATCAATGTTGTTTCCCACGAAGAAAACAAAGTCCTTGAGGAGAGATATTCTTGGATTTCAACAACGAGATGGCGAGACTTCGTCAAGCATGGGAAAGATACAAGAAGCTACTCAGAAACTGCCTATATCATTGTCAAACTGATGAGGTATTGGGTCACACTTTCATAGATGGGTTAGACGAGACATCAAAGATGAATCTTGACTCAACACGTAGGCGCAGCTACAGTGAAAGACTGTATAGTGAGATCTAGACCCTGCTAAACAATTTCAATCCTTATGATAATAATTGGCAAGGAGATGGCGAACCACGAAGAGCACTTAAACAAAAGGCAACATGTGTGATTGAGGTTGATGATTTCTCAGCCATGAGGGTAGATATAGCAAGATTAGCAAATCAAATAAATAATATGACAATGCACCAAGCACAACAGATGCAACGGGTGAAAAGAATGTCTACTTGCTGTGAGTTATGAGGTGAAGGTCACACAAGTGATATATGCGCCGTGAATCCTGAATACATATACTATGTGGGGCAACAAGATAGAGGGCCGATGAATCAAAATGCTCAATATGGTAACATATACCGTCTCTGTAATTTGTTTATGCAAAATACTTGGAAAATTATTACTACGAACATGAGTGGCTAAGCACTCCAGTTTCTAGGGTTGTGGTTGACATGATTATTAATGTTTATCAATTATATCTTTGTTAATTCGGATTATCTCCTTGTGGTTGTTTCTTTAATTCTAGTTTTAACATGTGACTTGTTATAGCTACTATTTTACCAAAGTATCTGTGTTATGCTTGGGAAAGCCATGTTTAGATTATAGTAGAATGAAAGAGAGCTTGTTTCTAAACCCGTGGCTCGGGGAATGATTTTGCGGTTAGGATAGGAATATACCTAACAGCCTTGCTTAATTGAATACTGTATTATATTCATTCATGATAGACTCAATACCATAGGAATATATGATTGATATATTGTGGATAGACGAATAGTATTGTGGGAACATGCTATTCATATAAATGCTCTGGTCACTTAGCCATCATAGATAATCTGGATTAACGAGTGTGATTATTGAACTTAATCGGATTGATAAACCAGCCACAACCCTGGAATCTTGCTCTCCTCTGATTTAAAACCTCAACATACACGTTTGCATTCTAAATAAATTAGTTGTTACTTGTTAAATTTGCGCAATAGTAGATTAATAGAAAAACATCACCCTTGATTACCTTGGACAATTAATTGATTTTCGTTTTCTAAATTAACGATTGATCTAAGTCTCTGTGGGTTTGATATCTGACTTTCGAGTCACATTACTACTTGACGACCACGTATACTTGCATGTACTTGAGGAACCAACAAAATACACACATAATATGTACACAAAACCCTACACCCGGTAACTCCGAAGAACGTGGAGCTTACCGATCAAGCATAACTTGGGAAACACCTACTGAGAAGGTCTACCCCTTTGTCTATATGAACATGCACGCATGAAATGCACCGTCCCCAGAAAAGGGACGTCAGTACAAAATAATGTACCGAGTATGTAAGGTAATAAAATAACTAAAAGCTAAAACTGAACTGATAATATACTAACCGAAAGCAACTGGGAGTCAAATATGATCTGGAGGTATACTTACATGCTGATACTGACTCAACTCTCTCAATATAGCAAGTAAAATAAATGTTCGACCCTATAAGGCTCGGTACGTGTCACTACTCGGCTGTAGTAGGCTCGCTCATAGGAGCTCGGCCATACAGGCTAGGTATCTCGTCTATAGTGGGCTTTCGCATAGGTTCTCGACCATAGTAGGCTCAGTATATATCTTCCCATCTGATCAGAGGTTGCCCATAGGGGTCTGCCCATCGATTATAGCTCGATGGTGGTTAAAATACGGTAATAATGTATATATATATATATATATATATAGACCCTCTTCCCTCTTCACTGGAAGAAGACAATACTTAACCAAATATAAAGTCCCGATAAGGGAGAATACCGTAACTTATGTGACTAGGATAATGTACATAAGTTTATGAATACGAACTTCGCTTTATGCCTTTTTATCAAAGTCATGTAGCTACGGGATCATGCCAAAATGAAGAAAGGTTTATCCTAACATACCTTATCAAAATCTTTCCAATCACCAAGTTGAACTCGCTTCTTCATGCCTTAATCTAAAACAACGATAATAATACTATCATTAAGTTACGAAAGGTACAACGATCGCACAACGAATAACAAGCTTATTTTATATTAAAACATGCAGCATCTCCCCTATAATCCTTACTTGCTCCAAGTTAAAGATAACACCAAGAACACAAGAGCACAACAATATCAACATATATAAATTATTTTCCAACCTTAAAAACACCAGAAAATACTACAAAACAGTCCAACACACCCCAATCTTGTCATACACAAAATGACAACCGTAGTAGTGTCAAACAACCCAAAAATGTTATGACGAATGACCAGCCCACCACTTTGTATTTATGTGATGTTTCTCCACACCCTTCCTTCTCCAAAACGACATAAAACAGTAGTAAAACGTGCAATCCAACAGCAATACAAAATAGTCCACAAAACAGCCTGCTACAAGTGAATAACACAAACTCACGACTTCCTATCACCATCCTGTGAGTTCTCAAAATTATAGAACAACTTTCCATACATCTCCAGCAGAAAAAATGGATGAAATATATCCGTAAACCTAGCTTATTTGTTGAATAACTCAGCTTCTATCTTGGTTCTTCAAACTTATAGTTTTACCTCCAACTAGAACTTGAAAAGGAGAGAAATTCAATTTGGGTTTGTGTGTAATTTTTAGGAGGATGTTTGCAGTGGTTTAGGTCTGGTTATTGTTCCCTCTTATCAGTGTATTATATGAACTAAGTAGAATTTTTAAAGTTCTCTTTGGACGACACGAACTGGACCATTTTCGGACTCTCATTTAAGCAAGTAGGTGACACACCTACTTGTCACCTAACAGCTTGCGCGGGCTCACAAAAATGCATATATATCTCTACTCTGATGCCGTATTGACGAACAGCTTAATGAGTTAGAAACTAGACTCATAGATATTTCATTTTATGGGTGGAACACCCCGTAAATCTAAGCATATTGGTTGAAACTTGCAGTTACATGTGACTCAAAGTTTAGTAAAACATATGAACGTAACTTGTGACTTTCATCGACTTTTGTTCCACAAATCGCTTGACTTCAAAACATAACACACCACTATCATACATCTAACATAACTCATAACATAACCTACTTATCATGTTAAGCACCCTAGTCTCACCCCAAAAGTATATGTTATAACATTCCCAACTTGTCGACTTTCGACGAAACATTAGTTTCTTCAATTCCTTTAGCTTTTGAACCTTCCAACCCTCTTTATGCTTGTTGTTCGTGATCTTAAATATTTGTAACATCTTAGGTAACATGATTAATATACTTTATATAATTTCAAATATGATATCATGTTTGGTCCTATAATAGCTTGCTTACGACGCAGTTTTACCTACGCAAATATAGGGTGTAACATTATTCCGCCCCTGGGAAATTTCGTCCTCGAATGTTTATTCTTAGAGACTTTGGGACATTTTTCTAGAGTATCCTCCATACACTAGACTAAAACCAACCTGCACGCAGCTGAAAAACATACTATACATGCCACACTTGGCCAATGTCTAAATTGCAACACTTCGCCTCACACGGTCGTCAATCATAAATACTGAAAAGCAAAAATAAGAGCTTACGTGATGACCTACTGGCCTGAATAGAGTTGTGCTAATGTATCCCATCTCGAGCCATATCTTCAGTTTGAAATAGGTGGGGGTATTTAGACTTCATTACTTCCTCCGCTTCCGATGTCATCTCTTCCAGATTCTTGCTTCTCTATAAAACCTTCACGGAGGCTACCTCCTTATTTTGTAGCTTGCAGATTTGTCGATCTAGGATGGAAACTGGAACTTCCTCATATGACAAGTCATCCATAATCTGTACATCATCAGTGGGCACCACTTGGGTAGGATCGCCAATGCACTTCCGTAGTATAGATACGTGAAAATCTGGATGGATAGACTCCAATTTCGATAGAACTTCTAACTCATAGGATACTTGGCCCACTCTCCGAGTAATCCTATAAGGCCTAATATACCATGGGCTAGGATTTCCTTTGTTGCCAAACCTCATCACGACCTTCATAGGCGACAACTTGAAGAACATCCAATCATCAACTCCGAACTCTAAGTCTCATCACCGCATGTTAGAATATGACATCTAATGACTCTGGACTATCAACAGTCACTCCTGGATAAGCTTTACCTTCTCTACAGCCTGCTAAATCAAGTCTGGCCCATGTAACCTAGATTCTCCAACATCAAACCACCCAATACGAGATCTGCACTTACACCCATACAAAGCCTCGTACGGAGCCATTTAGATACTGGAGTGTTAACTGTTATTATATACAAACTCAATAAGAGGTAGATTTGCATCCCAACTTATTTTAAAATCCAACATAGATGCTCGTAACATATCCTGGAGCGTCTGAATTTTGCGCTTGGCTTGTCCATCAGTCTGTGGATGAAAAGTTGTGCTGAGATTCACTTGAGTCCCTAAACCTCTCTGACATGATCTCCATAAATGTGCTGTAAATTGGGCCCCATTGTCAGATATAATACATAATAGTACTCTACGTAGTCTAACTAACATAATCTTCAGCTGTATATGTAGATCTGACTGGTAGGAAATAGGTTGATTTCATGATCCTATCGACTATCACCCATAAAGAATCAAACTTACGATGAGAACGTGGCAAACCTGTGATGAAGTCCATGTATATAGCCTCCCATTTCCACATCGGGATCTCTATAGTCTGCATTAGCCCTCCAGGATTTTGGTGCTCTACCTTCACCTACTGGCAACTAAGACACTGGACGACAAACTCAACAATGCTCTTCATCATATCGTTCCACCAGTACACATCCTTAATGTGGTGATACATCTTCGTCGACCCAGGATGAATGGATTACCACGAATATTGTGCCTCTGACATAATCCTATCTCGTAGCTCCGCTACATCTGGAACAAAAAAGACGACCCCTATATTTGAGGACTCCATCTCCCTTGAGATCTAACAACGGTTTCTTCTACTGCAGAACTCGCTCTCTCAACTCTATCAACTCTGGGTCCTCGTACTTCCTTGCCATGACTTCGTCTATGAGAGATGATTTTGTAGTGTTTTGGAGTACAAATCCACCATTGTCACAATCTACTAACCGACCCCCCAAACAAGACAATTGGTGAATCTCTCTTGCTCATTGTCTTTTCTCAGCCTCTACATGTGTTAAGCTACCCATAGATTGGCGACTTAAGGAATCTCCTACAACATTTCCTTTCCCTGTATGGTAGAGAATGTTAACATTGTAATCTTTCAATAACACTAGCCATCACCCCTGTTGCAAATTCAACTATTTTTGCTTGAAGATATATTGCATGTTTTTATGATCTTTAAATACATTAACATTAACACCATATAAATAATGCCGCCATATCTTAAGTGCATGTACAACCACAACTAACTCGAGGTCATGGGTTGAATAATTCCTCTCGTGCTTCCTCAACTGCCTTGAAGTATACACAACTACCTTCCCATGTTGCATCAGGACACATCCTAACCCAACACATGAGGCATCACAATACCCAGCATAACCCTCTAGAACCTCTTTAAGTGTTAGAACTGGTACTGAGGTCAACCTGTTCTTAAGCTCTTGGAAACTCCACTCGCAAGCCTCTCTCCACTGAAACATAGCTTCTTTCCGAGTCAGCTTCATCAACGATGCTGAAAGGGAAGAAAAGCCCTCTACGAACTCTGGCGGTATCCTGCTAAGCCTAGAAAGCTATTAACCTCTTTCGTAGTGGTAGGACTGGGCCAGGCTTTCACGGCCTCAATCTATTGAGTGTCTACCTTTATATCTTCATCGCATACAATATGCCCCAAGAATGGTACAGACTTCCACTAGAACTCACATTTAGAAAACTTAGCATACAACTTACGATCAGGGAGGGTTTGGAGTACCGCTCGCAAGTGGTCCACACGCTCCTCCTATGAACGTGAATAAACCATAATATCATCGATAAATACTATCACGAACAGATATAAAAATGGCCGGAATAGGCTATTCATCAAGTCCATAAATACGGCAGGTGCATTCGTCAACCCGAAGGATAAGGAACTCAAAGTGGCCATATCGGGTCCTAAAGGCTATCTTCGGAATATCTTTCTCCCGAACTCGGACCTGGTGGTACCCCGACCTCAAATGTATCTTTGAAAAGCATATAGCCCATACAACTGATCAAATAAGTCATTGATCCTTGGCAGTGGATACTTATTCTTAATGGTTACATTGTTCAGCTGCCTATAATCGATACACATCCTCAGCGAACCGTCTTTGTTCCGCACAAGCAGTACTGGTGCACCCCAAGATGAGGTGCTGGGTCTGATGAAACCTTTGTCCAGCAAATCTTTTAACTGCGCCTTCAACTCTTTCAATTCGGCAGGTGCCATTTTGTATGGAGGGATGGATATTGGTTGAGTTTCTAGATGTAAATAGATGCTAAAATCGATCTCTCGCTCTGGAGGAATACCTGGAAGCTCATCTGGAAACATATCTGCATACATTTTGACTACTAGAATAGATTGAAGTGTAGGTATCTCAACATCTAAATCTCTAACTCGCACACTATAATAAATGCAACCTTTTGCGATCATTTTCCTCACCTTCAGATAGGAAATAAACCTACATTTAGGTATTGATGTATTACCTACCCATTGAAGGACTGGCTCACCCGAAAAATGCAATCTGGCTGCATTTGCTCGGCAATCAGCTGTGGCATAGCAAGCTGTCAACATGTCCATGGCCATGATAGCATCAAAGTTCATTAACATCTCTAGCTCAACTAGGTCGCTGATGTCCGACAACTACAAACTGTCACTGTACAACTTTAGTAAAACCATCTAGCATTAATCTGTTCTCCGATCGGTGTAGATACCACAAAAGGATCACTTAGTATTTCAGGCAATATACCAAATTTCCCCGCGACAAATGAGGTAATATATGATAAATTAGATCTTGGGTCTATTAAGGAATAAGCATTCTGAGAGCAAATGGTCAATATACATGTCACAATATCTGGTGATGACTCATGGTCCTGTCGACCCGCTAAAGCATTGATACAGTTATGATTACTACCTGAACTAGAACCTCTACCTCTGCCTCGACCTCTACCAGCCAAAGTCTGAGACTCGCGCCTGGAAGGATGCACGGACATAGACGATACTGTTGTTGAACTTGTTGGTTGTGCCATACCCCCATAATCTCTATTTGGGCAATCTCACATCATATGCCCCAAACACCCACATGTATAACAAGAATCATAACCTGCTCGGCATTGTCCCAAGTGTCCTCTACCAAAGATGTCACACCGAGGTTAAAATGACCATGTCCGCCCTGAACTTCCTGTCGGTGCAAACTCGACGCCCGTGAGCTCTCACCTGGTCCTGATTAAGTATAACAGTTATACTTGTAACCCAGTAACTAAGGTAGCGGAGGACTAGGTGGCCGTCTGAAGTAATAGGGCCTATAACTACAGTGATATTGGTCTTAAGACCTAGAAAATCTCATCCTCTTACGCTTCCCTTGCTCAGTCCTCTCTATACCCTGCTACTGATGCCTACCTTTCTATATTCTGGGCGAATGCCTGAATCCGGGAGATATCCATACTATCCTGCAATGCAGCGATGGCACATGCCTTGGTCAACTCTGGGGCCAACCCGGCTATAAACACGTGGATCCTATTCCGCATAGTAGCAACTATTGATGGTGCATATCTAGCCAATGAGTTAAAATGGAGACTATACTCTCAGACACTCACATTGCCCTACATGAGGGCTAGAAACTGATCGACTCGAACCTGTCGGATCTCCCGCGGTAAGTACAGGTCAAGGAAGGAATTTGAAAACTTCTCCTAAAGAGCTGGAGGTGCATCACATCCACTGGAGCTCTCTTATACCTCGTACCAAAGGATGGCTATATCTCGGAGTCAAAAAGTTTCCAGCTGAACTGCTTCTTTCCCCGTGGCATGCATAATCTGAATGATCCTGTGAGGATGATCTATGAAATCATGCAGGTCCTCCCTCCGATCTGTCCCTGTGAACTCTGGGGGACTCAAAGCAATAAATTCTTAGACCGTTGAACTCTCATACCCCTCAGAATATCCTGCACTAGCTGATGACATAGCATGTTGGTAGGTAGCTACCTACTATGTCGGCAAATGCACTGCACTTCTCAAGTCAAGATCTGATGGAAGTGGAGGGGGAAATGGATGTGCGATATGCCTAGGAATCTCCCCAGGTGGTGGTGGAGCCGGTAATTATTGAGTAGGGGTCTCACCCTGGGCCTCCGACTGGGCCCCATCTACTGGTGGTACCCTGCTGGTCCCCTCACCCACTACTCTGTCTCTCCTTTGACTAGTCGTAGTCTTCCTAGTCATCGTCATATGTGTATGCAAACACCAACACATAAGTTTAACTCAAATGTCTTATAATTTAGTTCTACAACACAATTTAGCTTTGGAAGAAGGGTAACAAACTCCTAAATTCCATGTAGTTCCCTTCTATAAGTGGTGCACAACAAATATATAAATAAGACCCTACTAGACACGGCTTATAGACTCCCTACCAAGTTTGTCATGCCCCGAACATGGGGGCGAGACCGATACCCAGTGCCTTAGTTAACCTATCATACCAACTTGCACCCGAGGGACTCTAAACATACAATGTCATACTTTGGCCATGGGGCAACATTGCAAGACAATGTGTGAAGCAATATATAAAATAGAACAGAAACTAGCTTTGACTAAAGATCAATATAAAGCTGGGTCGACAAGGCTGTCATAACTACTACAGCTGACAAACCAAAACAATATACATACAAAGCCTACAAGCCCAACATGCTGTAGAAACTGATAGGTTATGTCTACAAGCCTCTACTGATGGATGTACATTGATCGGAACAAGTCCTCGACCTACCCATAACATACATACACAATATGTACACAAAACCCTAGACCCGACAACTCTGAAGGATGTGGAGCTTACCGATCAAGTTGAACTCGGGCAACACCTAGTAAGGAGGTCTACCCGTTTGTCTATCTGAACCTACACGCATGCAATGCAACATCACCAAGAAAGGGACGTCAGTACGAAATTACGTACCGAGTATGTTAGGCAATAAAATAACTGAAAGCTGAAACTGAACTAATAATATAATAACCGAAAGTAACTGGGAGTCAAAGATGATGTGGAGGTATACTTACTTGTTGATACTGACTCAACTCTCTCAATATAGTAAGTATAATAAATGCCCGACCCTATAAGGGTTGGTACGTGTAATTGGTCGACCATAGTTGGCTCGCTCATAGGCGCTCGACCATACTAGGCTAGGTATCTCGGCCTTTCTGGGCTCTCTCATAGGCGCTCGGTCATAGTAGACTTGGTATATAACTTACCATCTGACCAGAGGTTGCCCAATAGGGGCCTGCCCATCGATTATAGATCGATGGTGGTGAAAATACTGTAATATTATATATATATATATATATATATATTTTTTTATATATATAAATAATATATCTTGACTGTTTGATAATATTATCTTAACTGGAAGAAGATAATACTTAACTAAATAGAAGATAATAGAACCAATATATAGACCCACTATCTTGACTGGAAGAAGATAATACTTAACTGAATAGAAAGTTCCAATAAGGGAGAATACTGTAACTTATGAGACTAGGATAATGTACATAAATTCAGGAGTATGAACTTCTCTTCATGTCTCGTTATCAAATGCATGTAGTTACGAGATCATGCCAAAATGAAGGAAGCATTTAGCCTTAACATAATATATCACAATCTTTCCAATAACCACGTTGAACTTGTCTCGTTGCACCTTAATATACAATAACAATATTAATATTATCATTAAGTTACGGAAGGTACAACTGTCGCAGAATGACCAACAAGCTTATTTTATAATAAAACGGGCAGCATCTCCCCTATAATCTTTACTTCCTCCCAATTCGACATAACACCAACAACAAAAAGAAAACAACAATAACAACATGTATACATCATTTTCCAACCTTATATCCATCACAAAATACAACAAAACAACCAACACACTCCATTTACTTCATACACAAAACGACAACCATAGTAGTGTCAAATAACCTGAAATGTAATGACAAACGAACAGTCAACCACCCTGCCATTATGTGGTGATTCT
>AWOL01S0014614.1:378188-411164 GCA_000715115.1 Nicotiana otophora
ATATATATATACCCTCTACCCTGTTGACTCGAAGAAGACAATACTTAACCAAATATAAAGTCCCGATAAGGAGAATACTGTAACTTATGTGACTAGGAAAATGTACATAAGTTTAGGAATACGAACTTCTCTTTATGCCTCGTTATCAAACTCATGTAGTTACGGGATCATGCCAAAATGAAAAAAGGTTTAGCCTTAACATACCTTATCAAAATCGTTCCAATCACCAAGTTGAACTCGCCTCTTCGCACCTTAATCTACAACAACGATAATAATACTATTATTATGTTACGAAAAGTACAACTATCGCACAACAAATGACAAGCTTATTTTGTATTAAAACGGGCAGCATCTCCCCTACAATCCTTACTTCCTCCAAGTTCAAACTGCCCGAAAATGTTACAACGAACAACAATACCAACACCCTGAATTTATGTGGTGTTTCTCCACACCCTTCCTCCTCCAAACTGCCATACAACAATAGTAAAACATGCAATCCAACAACAACACAAAATAGTTCACTGCAAGTGAATAACTCGAACTCATGGCTTCCTATCACCATCCTGTGAGTTCTTACAATTATAGAACGACTTTCCATAGACATCCAGTAGAAACAATGGATGAAAGAGAACAGTAAACGTACCTTATTTATTAATAACTCAGCTCCTATCTTAATTCTTCAAACTCAAGGGTTTACCTCCAACTAGAACTTGAAAAGGAGAGAAATTCAGTTAGGGTTTGTGTGTAATTTTTTGGAGTATGTTTGCAGGGGTTTAGGTCTGGTTATTGTGCCCTCTTCTCAGTGTATTATATGAACTAAATAAGCCTTTAAAATGACTCTTTTGACGACCCGAACTAGCCCATTTTCGGACTCTCATTTAAGCAGGTAGGTGACATACCTACTTGTTACCTAGTAGCTTGCACAGTCTCGCAAATACGCATATATCTCTCTACTCCGATGTTGTATTAAAAAATAATTCAATGAGTTAGAACATAGACTCATAGATATTCAATTATATGGGTGTAACACCCCGTAACTATAAGTATATTGGGAGAAAATCACAGTTACATTTGACCCAAATTTCAGTAAAACTTATAAACGTAACTTGTGACTTTCAGCGACTTTGTTCCGCAATTCGCTTGACTTCAAAACACAACACAGGACTATCATACGACTAATATAATTTATAACACAACCTCCTTATCATGTTAAGCACCCTAGTCTCACCTCTATAGTACATGTTATAACATTCCCAACTTGTCGACTTTCAACGAAACATTAGTTTCTTTAATTCTTCCAGCTTCTGAACCTTCCAACCCTCTTTGTACTTATTGTTCATGATCATCAATATTTATAAACTTCGAGGTAACATGATTAACTTACTTTATACACTTTCAAAGATGATCTCAATTTTGGTCCTACATTAGTTTGCTTACGTGACACATTTTTGCGTACGAAAATATAAGGTGTAGCACGTATCCTCACGTTCTGTGAGAGAATAGAAAAACAACGATTCAGAATTTGAAGTCAACAAATTCACACGATAAGGAATCAAAGTAAGTGAAGTTTTCTAACAGTTCTGTAGCCTCTCGAAAATAAGTAAAGACATATATGTAACCTTCCAACCCTCTTTGTACTTCTTGTTAATTATCTTCAATATTTATAACCTTTGAGGTAACATGATTAACTTACTTTATATACTTTCAAAGATGATCTCATATTTTGTCCTACATTAGTTTGCTTACGAGACGCACTTTTACGTACGAAAATATAGGGTGTAGCATGTATCCTCTTGATCTGTGAGAGAATAGAAAAACAACGATTCAGAATTTAAAGTCAACAAATTCACACGATAAGGAATCAAAGAAGTGAAGTTTTCTAACAGTTCTGTAGCCTCTCGAAGATAAGTAAAGGTATTTATGTACCGATCCGCGAGACTCTACTAAACCTCTTGTGACTCGTAAAACCTATGAACCTACAACTCTGATACCAACTTGTCATGACCCCAATTTCCCTATGTAGGGTGTCGTGATGGCACATAGTCTCTAAGATTAGGTAAGCATAACATACATGTAGAATTTAACTGAGAGAATGATAAAAACATTCAAGCAACTCAACAACTACCGTAAAACAACTTTGCAACTCAACGGAACAAAACTCCCAAAATCCGGTGACACCAAGTCACAAGCTCTACAAGAGTATACTGAACATCCATATACAATAGTATCTATAAAGAAGGGAAAATGAAATAGAACTTGATGGAGGGTGACTCTGAGGCCTACGGATGCCAGCATGTATACCTTTAAATCTCCAAATTTGAGCTCGACTCACTGGTTCTTAGCCTGCTTAGAGGTATCTGGATCTGTACAAAAATATTTACAAAAGCGTAGCATGAGTACACCCCAACGGTACCCAGTAAGTGCCAAGTCTAACCTAGATAGAGTAGTGGCGAGGTCAGGTCAAGGCCCTACTGGAATAAATAAGAAAACTGAACAAGTATATGAGAGGGTGATAATGATAATGAAGAAATATACAAAAATAGCTACACTGAACTAAGGCATATAAGGCATCACAGAAGAAAACAAGGAATAGTATGCCAAGGAAACAAAGCAACCAAAACACAAGTAATGTAATAGAACAGTAGCAGCAAGAATCACTACTGAGGTATCGCCTCGTTGTCTTATTTCACAAATCAAATCATAGTCTTTCCTTATATCACCGCGGCCTTGCATTTAGTTTAAAAATTATTGTTTTTCCAAAATAGCTTCCCGCGTTTTAGTCAACCTTATCACACCGCATGGCATCAAGTAGTTTTCCTACCAGCAACATGCATATCAAGCCCACCTTATCTTACCGCATGCGTTTCAACCCCCAACCCTTATACCACCGCATACGTATCAATATCAAAACGTTTCACAAATTGCACCTCATGTTCCCAACATCACAACTTGCCAAAGAAGTCTAAAATAATAGTATTTCCAAATTAAATAACCCATGGCTCAACCACAATACATACAAGAGTCTCAACAATAACAACCGAAAGTGAATGACTCACAAGAATAGTATTTTAACAAATTTATCACTTTGCCTCAATGTGAATCACAACCTTTATAACTCAATACCAAATTCAACAATAAGATATTCCATTAAATAACACCTTCAAATAAGTAACACAACAGTTACATAATGAATAAGGAATATAGAGAACAATAACTTGAACTAAACTTGCAAAGACAATTAGCAAGTAAGGGGTAAGACAAGTATTACAATGTCATGTAAAGCATATGAAGATAGACTAATGATGATGAGTATAGCTTATTATGGCAACTCAATTAAAAACATGAAAGGAATCTACATGGCTAAACCCGGTCAATTACAACATTTAGCCCGTGTATATACTCGTCACCTTGCGTACACGGCTTCCACATATAACAATATCACTAAAAAATGCTAATTCTAAGGGGTAATTACCCCCACACAAAGTTAGGCAAGAAACTTACCTCAAAACACACTAACTTGATCCACTAATAAGCCTTTTCCGTGATTATCCAACTTCGAACGGCTCAAATCTAGCCAAAACAACTTCATATAATAAATACAAACTATATGAAGCTATTCCGAAAAATAAAGTTACAATCATTAAAGAGAAACAAAAATTCAACCCTAGGATCATTCGATAACGAGTCCAACTGTCACGCCCCAACCTCGGGGAGCGTGATTGGTGCTCAACCGAGTGAACTCGGTCGAGCAAGCCTATTAAGCCTTTCCTACCCGACTCATTCACAATCCAAAAACGGAACGCATCACCATTTGTAAAACAAGGGAGAGATCAGTTATATAAATATATAAACGTTGTTAGTTCATTTTTCATTATATACATTATGTCATAATTAAGTTTCCAAAATACAACTCGATCCAACGACCACCCCAACATGCGTACATGACCCACATAAACGTCTACGGAGCCTCTAAGGGTACAAAAGAGCAACATGACAATGCCGGCAACAAGGCCCCGGCTATACCTCAAAATATGAAAACTTATACAAAAGAAGGACTACATGACCCCAGGAAGCAACGGGGCTCACCAAGACTGCTGTGATGAGTGTGATGGAGAGCACCACTATCTGCGATCAACACTATCTGCTATGGAACCACCTACATCCATTCAATGATGTAGCGCCCCCGGTAAAAAGGACGTTTGTACTGTCGAATAGTACTAGTATGTAAGGCAAACACCAATCTTAGTTGGATGAACAGTGAAACAAAGAGTAGGCAATCATAATAATCAATAAGTACTTCATAGAAATACAAATAAACACCAAGTAAGGATCACATAGTTTCCAGTTCAATTCTTCCATCTTGTTTAAACGCCAAAGTCACAACTCATAATGCCACCGTGTTTTTACACGGAGTCTGGTCTCGTCCCGACCGGCTAAGCAATCTCAAGTGAGACACATCCATATCCATATTATAAATCAATGATTCCAACACAAATGCCACCATGTGTACATCATGGTGTCCAACCTCGGCCCGATCGGCTAAGTCATCTCACTCGAGACACAACCTCTTTCAATTGTTCACTCAATTCACAACTCTTTCCCAACTTTCGTTACATGGCACAAACAGTCTCGTTTGTTAAGAAGTTCTTGGCACTTGGGAACATTTTACTATTCAAGTCTTTCCCTTTGTATTCGTTCAAATAACATCATCAATTATGTTGATAAGTACCATCATGTAAGGCATTTCACACATAAGGGAAGGAGCTTGGAAAATCATGATTTCCTTCTCAAATATCATGATGACATGGTAACCATCTAATACAATTAGGGAACATGAATCTTTCAATCCAACACACTAAGGCAAGAAATTCTAGTATGATCAAGTTGGAACTTACACCAATTATTCGGACACCAGAAGTTCGATTCTAAGAAGAAACGAGTTGCCATACATACCTCAATTGAGCATCTTTAGACTCTACAATTATCCGTAAGCCTTAGTAACCTCAATCTATTTTTGCAATATACTAGTTGAACCCAAAATTAGGAAAATGTTCATAGTTCTAGTTCATTTTTTATTTTTCCCACACTCTTTATAACATGCATGCAAGATGAACCACTCTAATAGCCATGAAGTATTACCCTAGTACCCCATTATAGCTATATTTGAAATTAAGAGTTGCGGTGATGAAATCTTACCTTTTTGGATGAAGAATTTGGTGCCCTACTTGAGTATTTCCAAGCTTTGAGTGATGGCTGAAGATTAATTGACGAACATTAGGCCCTCCCTCTAGAACCCTCTCTCTCACACACTAGAAATATGAGAAATGAACTTCAAAATGGGCTAAAAGGGTGTTTTAACGGAATGGGGGTCGGGTTTTAAATTAAGAAAATGGGTGCCCCGACACAGGTCTGCGGTCCGCAAAGTAACCGCAGAAATGGCCCTCAGGGGCCTGAACTTTCGGCCCAGGTATGCGACCAGTATGTGGTCCGTATACTTGTTCTGCCATCGTATAACGTACCATAGAACTCTCTCCGCAAAAAGCCCAGAGGGATTATGCGACCGATATGCGGTCCGTATATCGACTATGCGGTTGCATAATCGACCGCAAAACTGGCCTCAGTAAAACACTCTTCGCGATCGTGTGAAGCCACACGCGAACTTGATGAAAAGCTTCTTCCACCCATGCCAGGCCAAAAATCACATCAAACAACATCGATTCTACAAATCGCAACGCAATTCAAGCTTATTGAAACTATAAACATCCGACTTCCAAAACTAACGACGAATCATACCAAAATAACTTTGATTGACCTCAAATTTTGCACATAAATCATAAATGACCTGACGGACCTATTCCAACTTCCAGAATCAGAATTCGACCCCGGTATCAATAATGTCAACTCCTAGACAAACTTTTCAACCTTCCAAACCTTCAACTTTCTAACTGTCGCTAATTCAAGTTGAAACAACCTACTGACCTACAAATCAATATCCGGACACGCTCCTAAATCTAAAATCACCATACATAGCTATTGGAACCGTCAAAACTCCATTCTAGAGTCATTTACACTAAAGTCCAAATGCAGTCAATTCCTTCAACTTAAACTTCCAACTTAGGGACTATGTGTCCCATTTCACTCCAAAACTAACTAGAAGCCAAAACCAACTATCCCAAAAAGTCACATAACAGCAATACAACATGGAGGAGGCAATAAATAGGGAATCGAGGCTAAAATTCTCAAAATGATTGGTTTGTTCATTACACAAGGTATGCCTGCTCGGCGTCCGCTGGCCTCAGAGTCACCTTCCCTTATCCTTATTATAGGTGTATTTTCTTTCCTACTCTGATATAGTATATATTCTACTTTCACTCTCTAGAGCTTATGACTCAGTTCCACCGGTCGTGGGGAGTGTATTGTTCTAGACTCTGCTTCTGGAAATTTATATAAGATATTCAGCTTTGTTTTTAGTATTGTGTTAATTATTTATGCCAAGTCTTCATTAACTACTAGTCTTACCTAGTGGTATAGATTATGTTCTATCACGACATCCTACGGAGGAAAATTAGGCTCATGACAACGTGTGGGCATGCACCGTGGTAATTATGATTCGGTTGATTATGTGATACTGTGTAGTTATCTAGTCTTGGTTTTATCCATGTAATTCCTACGTGTTAGAGTAATCGAGTTGTTATTCATGTTAGAAATCATGTTTAGGCAATATGCTTATTCTATTGTGATCCACTGAGGTTATTGTTGTTGTTGTGTTATTTGCTTAACCTGCAATTATGTACTTAGTCATATTCATTCATTTGCATATCATATCTAAGTATCTATTGTCAATCACGGTTACATCATGTTATCATTGTTTGGGTTGAGTGGTATGAAATATGTGAGCCTGTGAGACTTGAGAGATTGATGACTGAGTTAGGGCTTGAGAACCATGTAGTGGGGTGATATTTATGGATCGGGTTGCATGTCGCAGTATGCCATATTGACTTTATACCTATTATTATTATTATGGATCGGCATGCATGCCGAAGTAGGCCATATTGGCTTTATATTAGCGCTTGGGTAGGATTCGCTATTCCAGCACCAACAGTGAGCGCAGGTACCGTACAGTGCTGAGTGATTATGTGTAATGAGTAGAAGTTTGAGATAGACAGATTGAGTACTCTTAGAGTATAAGTACCTAGGATTATCACCGTGATGCATTGAATTTGACATGCATATCTGACATGTATGCATAGAGATATAACATTTCTCATACTTATTGTACTTGTCATAATTTATTAGTGCTGAGCTTAAATTGTTGAACATGAAAGCATGTATAAATTTCTGAACTATGTACAAGTTGAATATGGAAGTTCTCTGAGATATTAGTGTCATTATCTTGTTATATTTGTGTTTTCGTCATTTTTATTCCAACTGTATCTTTCTGAGCTTGTCGTTGCTTTCAACCCAAAGTTAGTCCTGTTACTTATTGAGTATATTGGGTCGGTTTCACTCATACTATACTTTACATTTCATGTGCAGATCCATGTACATCTGGACGCGATGATTTATTGAGTGGTGATAGTACCAATTCGGAGACCTCGAGGTAGCTGTGATGACGTCCGCAAACCTTGACTCTCCTTTCTTTCATTTTATTTCAGTACTATTCTATCTTTTCAAACAGTAGTACTAGAGTTTTAGACTATGTTGACACTAGTAGTTCCTCTGCTCGGTGACTCTATGATTTTGGGATTATTGTAGTTGAGTTGTAGCTGTTTTTATCAGTTATTTATGAGACTTTCCACTATTGAACCTGTTAAATCATGTTTTTAATTTAAAATGCATAGTTATTATGTCATTTTTGGCTTGCCTAGTAATGTGATAGGCGCCATCACAACAGGTTGGGATTTGGGTTGTGATATAAACTTTCATTTCCCTCCCATAGAGACATCATTGATAGAACAATAATATATATCTTCTTTCTCATTAATCCCACCAAGAATGATGCCCCTATTTGTGGTATTGTACCTGGTTAGATACTTTATTGGGTCCCATCATTATATGACTTTGAATAAGATATTATTTTTGTTTTAATCGTTATTTTTATTAGTATTATTACCTCATCGTTTGACCGACATTATCATCTTACAGTCTCTTCCTTAATTTTATCTTATCGTTTGACCGACATTATCATCTTACAGTCTCTTTTTATGTCCCTTCATTCTTATTTCTTGCGTCCTTATTATGTAGAGTCGTTAGGTCGAAGCTCATTCTAGAATCATTGTCGCATATATGAAACAAAAAATAAGAAGGGGTAATAAACAAGACAAAACAATAAACAAAATAAAAACACATGCAATACGATTAGATGGCTCCAATATTAGACTTGCAAATATTATTTGCACTTTATTCACTATTGGAAAGAACAAGCCTTATTCATGTAGTAAGCAGCTAGCCAATAAGGTTAACTAGTTGATACATAGTAGGAGTACTAATTAAAAACTAGGAGGCTAGCTCGTTGTAATGACCTGACTGGTTGTTTTGAGCTCTGGTGCATCGTTCAGCAGTTTGAGGCCTTGAGTAGCTTTCTTTCCGGTATTATGACTTGTACGTATTGTCATAATTGAATTTAGGGACGTTCATAGCTAATCTAGGAAGAAATATTCTAATTTTTTTAGCATTAAGTTGGAAGAATTGACTAACGTTTGAATTTTGAGTAAACAACCTCTGATTCGGGATTTCAAGGTTCCAATTGGTTCATATGTTGATTTCGGACTTGGGTGTATGTCCGGGTTGAGTATTGGATAGCCCGAGAGCATTTCGGTGCTTATTATGGAAAGTTGGCATTTTGAAGGTTTAAGAATTTCTTAAGTTTTGTTTGAGGTGGACCTTGGTGTTATAGATGTCCGTTTGGGATTTTGAGCCTTGGAATAGGTTCGTATTGTGATTTATGAAGAATGTTTTGGTATGATTTGGACTCGTTCGTCGAAGTTTGAAAGTTTGAAAAGTTAAGGAAGGATTTCGATCATCGATCCATATTTTTTATGTTATTTGGCATGATTTGAGTCCTTGACTTAGTTCGTAATGTGTTTTGGGTGTGTTGGTACAATTGGTTAAGGTCCCGAGGCCTTGGGTGGATTTCGAATGGTAAACGGATCGAGTTTGGACATGGGGGATTGCTGAAGCAGTTGTCAATTGGTGTAACCGCACCTCTGAGGTTTTGGCCGCAGGTGCAGATGTGCAAGTGTGAGACCATTCCCCCATCTGCAATGGCGTAGATGCGGCATCCTTGAGTGCAGAAGAAAAATTACTTGGGAAGGATGGGATGCAGATGAGGTCGGGTTCCGCAGAAAAGAGACCGCACCTGCGCACGAAGAGCCGCATAAGCGAAGGCGCAGAAGCGCTATTGGGGACGCAGATGCGGAGGTTGAGAGGCCTGAAGAAGGACTGCAAAAGAGGTATTTTGGCTGCACAGGCGGAACCGCAGTAGCGGTCAAGTGACCGCAGGTGCGAGATATCACTGGACAGTGATGTTTTTTATAAAAGAATGGGATTTGGACCATTTCACTTGGTTGGGGTTTTGGAGAGCTTCAAGGGGAGATTTTAATCAAGCAACATAAGGTAAGTGACTCCCACCTATTGCAAGTTAAATACATGGTTTATATATGGGTTTAAATATGGATATTAATAGGAATTTGAGATTTTGGTAGAAAACCTATAATTTGGTATTGTTTTATTTTGACCACGAAATTGGACATGGAATTGAGAACAAATTATATATTTGAGTTGGTGGTGTTATGGGTAACGATTATCTTAGAATATTTTTAGAATTCGGGCACGTGGGCCCGAGGGTGACTTTATCGACTTTTCGAGCGGAGTTGGAAATTGTTATAAATTTATTTTTTATGAGTATATATTTATGGATTTTCACATCGATTGACTACTTTTGGAGAGACAAGCACCGGTTTGAGGTGTTAGAGAGGCTTTGGAGTCGGTTATTGAACTTCGGAGCGAAGTAAGTCTCCTGTCTAACTCTATGAGGAGGAAACTACCCCTAGGTGATGTATTTGATATGTGTTACTTGTTGCGATGGCTACGTACGCACTAGGTGATGAGAGTTCGTCTGTATCTAGATTCATGTTATCGTGTGGGAAGACTTAGGTTCACACCATGCTATACTTGTACTATATGAATTATCTTTGCTTATTTAACTCCGTTATTTCGGATTACAACTTTATACTAGACTTGCGTAGAGTTATACACTTTCCATTGTAGAGATTTGATGGGCTTCATGATTATTTGTCGAATAATTGTACTCTCCTTAAGAATTTCTCCCGCGTTGTGCGTCTTGATCAAAAAGCTTCCTTAAACTTCATACCTCACACGTTTATCGTGATTGGGGTCAAGGACCCGTCAAAGTTTCTAATTCTAATAGGATCGAGCCATTCGCCTCGGAAGTGTAATGGAAACATCTATGGTTTGCGCCGTTCGACCCTCAACAGTGCA
Organism: Nicotiana otophora; assembly: GCA_000715115.1. Lineage (NCBI taxonomy): Eukaryota > Viridiplantae > Streptophyta > Magnoliopsida > Solanales > Solanaceae > Nicotiana > Nicotiana otophora. The sequence continues at coordinate 388,689 of AWOL01S0014614.1, forward strand.
CACATCTTATGGCATCGAGCAGTTCGCCTCGGCAAGATTATGTACCATACTATCATTGGTGCGGGACATTCGCCTCAGTAATATAATAGATGTATCTATGGTTATGTACCATATTATAAAGGAGCGGGACATACACCTCGATATTTCTATAAAATAATGCTATGGAATCGTGCGTAATATTTTTCAAGAGGCCAGTGCATCTAGGAATTTTCCTGATTTAAATTATGACAATCTATCTGGTGAGGTCCATTATATACATATTCTCCGGTTGAGGAGGTAACTGTTAGCCGAGAGTTTGAATTTGCGGTTGAGAGGAGGTTTGTACCACGTAATTTCACTTGTTTATATCATTTGCTACTCTGCCCCATATCTGGTTACTTCTTACTGTATCTGTCTTATTGGACCACTAGTAAATATCGATGTCGACCTCTCGTCACTATTTCTGTGGGGTTAGGCTAGATACTTACATGGTACGCATTGATTTACGTACTCATGTTGCACTTGTTATGCAGGTATACATAAAAGTTTCTAGTGGTCCTCTGGGTGCATAGGCACATCTATTGCGGGGACTTTACGGCGAGCTGCACTTCCTTGATATGATCCGCAGCATAAATAGTCTCCATCAGAGTTATTTATATTCCCCGTCTAACTTGTATTTCATACGGATGTTGTATTATTTTTGTACTCATTAATAGATGCTCATTCATTTGTGACACCGAGTTTTTGGGGTTCTTACGGGTTGTTCATTATTGTAGTTTGTGTAAATATTATCATTTACCCTGTAAATTCTATTTCATACTATATAATTAATGAATAAATTTTGATTTCAAATACTAAAATGAGTAATTAAGTTAATCATTAACTGTTGGCTTGCATGCGGCAGTGTTAGGTGCCATAACGACCTTGAATGGATTTTAGGTTGTGACAATATGGTATGAGAGTGTTAGCTTCACTAGTAGAGTCTTGTGGATCGGTGCAAAGACGTTTGTACTTATCTTTGAGAGGCTACAAGGGTGTTAGGAGCACTTCCCTTATTGATTCCTCATCATGCAATTTGATTCCTGTGAGCATTGAGGAGTTACAATGGCACTACAGACGTGGAGCAGGATGTTTTTCCATGCGTATTCGAGCAAGTTATTATCGTCTTCTTGTGGAGGGGTGTTCGGTCATCTCAGCCCAGTATCAGTATTGCCTATGGTTTTGAGGTTGGGCACTGAATTTTATGATGATTTGTGCATTGCTATCGCACAGTGTTAGTGTGATGGTAGGACGCTTATTTATGGATCACGATAGTGAATGACTTGAAAGGAGGATTTCTCAGCTCACGACTTAGAGGTTCAGCATTAATTCAGGCAGAGGAATGGCAATCAGACTACGAATGTTCAGGCCTTGGTTAATGAAATGGCGAGACTTGGTATTTTTTAGCGTGGTGAAATTCTTATTTGTGATATGGTATCGTCGTCCTTGTTTGAATGCATTAAGGTTCGTCGGTGTTATGGTCTTGTTCAATCGGTGTCTCTAATGTTAATGACTTAAGAAAGATGATCCTCTAGAAGATTTAGAGTTGGTAGCAATTTATAAGTTCAGGAGCTACAGAGATGGACTTTGATTTGACGCAGCATTTGGATAGAGAAGGATGAGGAAGGACATGGTGGAAGGTGTCTCGCGATGGTTGAATTACTAGCAGTCTAAGTATGAAAAGAGGAGGTCGATCAGTTACTTAAAGAAGGTGGTTTAACCGAAGTGGGAGTGGTAGAGTATCATATGGATTCTGTGATAGGAAGCCACTCGTTTGAAGAAAGTTCAGAGTAATTTGGGAACCATGGTGGAAAAGTGACTAGATCTACGGATTGTATTTGAGATGGTGGCTACTGTATTGAGGAACATTGAACATGGCATAAAGGAGTTTGCTTGAAATGAAGGGGGTGTGAAAAACTTGATTATCGTTGAGATGCAACATGACTTCGAGTTTGGAATATATTTTTGGACTTTCAGTTGATGTCAATGGGGAAGGGACAAACATTTACAAATGGTGGACGAGCATGGGCTCAGGAGGGGTTTACTGATTTTGTAGTAGTTATACCCTGTGCAGCATCATTGGGAGATGTGAGTAGGGAATCCCACACGTGGGGTTATCTCCTGTGAGCAGGTTGGCGGTTGCGTGATTTTGATGAAGTTTCGATGAAGAGTACTACTTACTATCCATCGGGAGGTCAAACGGGCGATTATGACTGATAATTCAGAATGTTCATGAAAGTTTAATAAGAAACTACAAGAAATTTGGTAGGTTAAAGGTGCGAGATCATGCTAATTGAGAAGTGAGGAATCTTTGTGGGCTCTAGATTAGCGTAATTGTAGCTTGAGACTAAGTAGGGGATCTCATTGTCTACGATTGAATCGCATGGTTGTTGCTTCTGCGGTTTCTGGTTATCGGTGTATTGGTGGGTTATTATGCCTAAGAAAAAAAAACATCAGGGGCAATTCGAGCAAAGAAATTGATAAATTTGCACTATATTCAGCCTTATCGATTCATGTGCAGGTTTTGGGAAGACATAGAGTTTATGCTTCTTGTGGATGTGGTGTACACGGAAAATATTCAGCCGGTTTCTTCTTTGAGAAGGTGTTCATGTGCTAGTAGAGCGTTGCAATTGGTTATATTCGGGACCAGGTTAGCGCGTGTGACTCTCGACAATGGTCCTAGTGGGTTCAAGAATGTAAGTGCAGTGCCTAAGGATTTCGGGTCCGTAGTGTAGTTAAGGATCAAGCTCTTGCAGTGGATTGTGAACGAGACTTATAGTGTTCTATGTTATCATCGGCTATGAGGTGCAGTATTGGAGGAACGGAAGAAATAGCTATGGATTCGCAAAAGGTCTTGCAGAATGGGTGTACACGTTGGAGATGCCATTGTGCACATGCGGAAGGTATGAGCTGGTTTGTGGGTATTGAGACAAGAGGGTCTCGTGAAGTGGGTCACTCAGGAAGAGTGTTGTTGAGTTTCGTTATGATCTTTGAATGGAGCTACTATTATTTCTAAGGAAAGTGAAGAGCAAACTGGAAGAAGTTGGCTCGGTTGGTAATGCTTGAATCAGCATGATTGTGGAAATGATCAGTTCCTTCGGCATGTTACATTATACATGTGGTTTGTGGTTGTACGTGAAGGCTTGACAACCACCATAATTTGATTTATTTGGGAGGTATTTGATTCTATTGGCCTTATGGTGTAAATGGATTTCGGAAGAGTTATGGTAGTTTAGACCACGACTTGAGGTGTGTGCTTTTTGCGGTTATGGGAATCAATTGTGTGTTGCAATGGTAATTAGCAAAGTAAAAGGTTTCTAGCCAACGAAGTGTTTATTCTACTAGTAGTTCAGGGGTCATGATGAATTCTTGTGCTCTCGCACTGCGGCATGATCGGTGCAGTGAGCGGCATGGGAATTTGAAGTTGAGGATCAAGGTTGCGGCTCAATTTTGATAAGCAGGGAAGAATTCAGATGTTCAGAGTAAGCTGGCATTATCTTAGTGTCGCCCAAGAATGGTGTTCTGTAGAAGAGGCATTTTGTATTGATTTTCGAATTCTTGATTTGCTTTATAGAATTAGTACGATTGGCGGTGGAGGTGCATACTATGCTACTTGGTGCGGAAGGTCATGAGAGTGTATCCCATGGGAAAATTGTATAAGTGTGCCATGTTAGTCATTTGATCGCTAAAGATTGGAACCGATTATGGAGATTCTGGTACTATCGCGAATGTGAGAGTTCATGCTTGAAAGGCGCTGTATTCCTTTGATTGTGAACCGTGGGAGCTATTCCGGATTTATATGGCTTTATTATTCGCACATGTTTAGTGGTCCCATGTAGCTTGTAGTGTTATATGAGGAGGATGGCTCTCAAGATGAAGGTCATTTATCGCACCTTAGTTGTGCTTGGGCTTTATAGCATATGGCGCTATCCGTCTCCACAAGGTTGTATTTTTGCACTTAGTATGCTCGTCGTCGATACTCGGGTATTTCGTAGGTATAAGAATTATGGCTTGATGGTACTTCCATATTTATTGTCATGTGTAGATCAGGTGTCACGCCGCTATGGGTACGCTGTTTGGATCAGGTTGCACGCCGCAACTGTATCATGTGTGGATTAGGTTGCACGCTGTGACAATGGGATGTTGAGTACTGTTCCATATATTTATTATTGTGTATTTTGTTTCTCATTCTCTGAGAAGGATCATAGTGTCTGTTTGGCCGTCTTATTCATTATGAGGGTTGGGTAGTTCTTTATCCCGAGTTCGTTTTCCTTATGAATCACATTCGAGTTGTGGCTTGTTGGAGCATTGTGGGCGTTATATGTTATTCTTGTCGGTGTTTAAGGTGGCTTATTTCCAGAGCAGCTTGTACTGGGTGAGACGAGATTATTGGACTTGAAATTAGTGCAATCAAATTTATATAAGGTATATTAAAGAGCAAATGCTGCTATCCAATTCAGAATGAGGTAATGGTTCTTGTCAGGAGGAGAGACTCCATGATTTGTTGATTTGGCAGGTGGTTATTAGTTTCTGCATATCTCTTCCATCGTGGCGGTATTTGCGATAGTTGGAACATGAGTTATATGCGTCATGCGGTATGTTGTGGGTATCGTATTTATGGAATTGCAGTTATTGTTGTTAGAGGATGCTATTATGGTCATGTGAATTGCCCGATGAATGGTGTGAATCCAGCAAAGGTATACGATCGTGTTTCGATATAGTGTGTAGTGATTGGTACGATGTTCGAATGTTAGAATCAGGTCTTGTAGAGAAATGTGGAGGTTGGATTTGGTTATAAGGCTTATTGACTAAATAACAAGGGAGAACCTTCATTTTGGCTCAAGCTAATATACTCAACTAGGGGGTGGAAGCACGGGCAGGTGCACAAGGCGTTAAACAGTAATTTTGGGCAACTCCGGAGCAGTTCTCAGCACGTTCGAGGATGAACGTATGTTTAAGTGGGGGAGGCCTTTCGTATATTCCATTCAGGTATTATAACTTGTACGTGTGATCGGAATTGAATTACGGGAAGTTCGGAGCTAATCTAGGAAGAAACATTCTAAGTTTGGAAGCTTTATGTTGGATGAATTAACTAAGGTTTGAATTTTGGGTAAACAACATCAGAATCGGGATTTGAAGGTTTCAATATGTTCATATGATTATTACGGACTTGGTTGTATGTTCGGGTTCAGTATTGGATCGCCCGGTAGCATTTCGGTGCTTATTATGGAAAGTTGGCATTCTGAAGGTTTAAGAATTTCTTAAATTTTATTTGAGGTGGACCTTGGTGTTATCGATGTCTATTTGGGATTCTGAGCCTTGGAATATGTTCGTATTGTGATTTATGACTTGTGCGCAAAGTTTGGCATCATTCCGGATTAGTTTGGTGTTATTTGGATGCGTTCGTCAAAGTTTGAAAGTTTGAGAAGTTAAAGAAGAATTTCGATCACCGAGTCGTAGTTTCGATGTTATTTGGCATGATTGGAGGCCTCTACTAAGTTCATAATGCGTTTTAGGGAACATTGGTATAATTGGTTAAGGTCCCGAGCACCTCGAGTTGATTCTGGATGGTAAACGGATCGAGTTTGGGATTGGGGGATTGTTGAAGTAGCTGTCATCTGGTGTTGCTACACCTGCAAGGTTTTGGCCGAAGGTGCGGAGCCACAAGAGCAGCCAAGAGGGTCGCAGAAGCGGTTCTAGGCGAGCTGGGTAGTGGCACAGGTGCAAGACCATTTGCACATCTGCTACGGAGTAGATGAAGCGTCCTTGAGCACAAAAGGGGAATTGCTGGTAAAGGCTGGTACCGTATATGCGGTCAAGTTCCGCAGAAGCAGGACCGCACCTGTGCCCGAGGAGCCGTAGAAACTCTACTGGCGACACAAATGCGGGTGTTGAGGGGACTGAAAGAGGACCGCAAAAGTGGTATCTTGGCCTCACCTGCGGAACTGCAGAAGCTGTAAAGTGACCACAAGTGCGAGATGTCGTCGGGCAGTGAGGTTTCTATAAAAACGGGATTTGGCCCATTTTCTCCCATTATCACTTGGTTGGGGCGATTTTTGGAGAGCTTCAAGGAGAGATTTTCATCAAGAAATACAAGCTAAGTGACTCCCACCTATTATAAGTTAAATACATGGTTTATATATGGGTTTAGACATGGAAATTAGTAGGAATTTGAGAGTTTGGTAGAAAACCTAGAATTTTGATATTTTTGAATTTTGAACACAAAATTGGGCATGAAATTGAGAATACATTATATATTTGAGTTCGTAGTGTTATGGGAAATGATTAACTTTGAAACTTTTTGGAATTCGTGCACGTGGGCCCAAGAGTGACTTTATTGACTTTTCAAGCGGAGTTGGAAATTGTTATAAACGTATTTATTATGAGTATTAGAGTATACACTTATGGATTTGCACATTTATTGACTAGTTTTGGAGCAACAGGCACCAGTTTGAGGTGCTAGAGAGGCTTTCGAGCCGGTTATGGAACTTCGGAGCGAGGTAAGTCTCCTGTCTAACTCTGTGAGAGTGAAACTACCCCTAGCTGATGTATTTGATATGTGTTACGTGTTGCGGGGGATACGTACGCACGAGGTGACGAGAGTCCGTCCGTAGCTAGATTCATGTAATTATCCGGGTAGACTTAGATCCACACCATGCTTTACTTGTATTATAGGGATTATCTTTACTAGTTTAATTCTTTATTTCACATTACGACTTGATACTAGACTTGCGTAGAGTGATAGACTTGCCATTGTAGTGATTTGACGGGCTTCATGATTAGCCGTGGAATAATTGTACTATCCTTAAGAATTTCTCCCGCGTTGTGCGTCTTTATCGAAAAGCTCCCTTAAAGTTCATAACTCACACATTTATTCCTGAGTGGAGTCAAGGACCCGTCAAAGATTCTTATTCTAATGGGATCGGGCCGTTTGCCTCGGCACTGTAATAGATACATCTATGGTTCATGTCGTTCGACGCTCGGCAGTGAGCACATCTTATGGGATTGGGCCTTTCGCCTCGGCAGGATTATGTACCACAATCTCCTGGGAGCGGGCCTTTCGACTCTGCAATATAATAGATGTGTATATGGATATGTACTAGATTACGAAGGGATCGTGCCATACGCCTCGAAATTTCTATAAAATACTCCTATGGAATCGTGCGTAATATTTGTCAAGAGGCCAGTGCATCTGGGAATTTTCCTGATTTTAATTATGGCAATCTATCTGGTGAGGTCCATTATATACATATTCTCCGGTTGAGGAGGTAACTGTTAACCAAGAGTTTGAGTTTACGGTTGAGAGGATGATTGTACCACGTATTTACACTTATTTATTTCGTTTGTTACTGTGCCCCATATTTGATTACTTCCTACTGTATATGTCTTATTGGACCACTAGTAAGTGTCGATATCGACCCATCGTCACTACTTCTCTAGGGTTAGGTTAGATACTTAGTGGGTACACGTTGATTTACGTACTCATGTTACACTTGCTGCACTTATTGTGCATGTATACATATATGTTTCTGGTGGTCATCTGGGTACTGAGGCGTGGCTGTTCCGGGGACTTTACGGTGAGATGCACTTCCTATTTACGATCCGCAACATACAGAGTCTCCATCAAAGTTATTAATATTCCCCGTCTAACTTTTATTTTAGACGGATGTTATATTATTATTTTACTCACTAATAGATGCTCCTTCACTTGTGACACCGAGTTTCGGGGGTTCTTACGTGTTGTTCATTATTGTAGTTCGTGTAAATATTATCATTTACCCTATAAATTCTATTTCATACTATTTAATTGATGAAAAAAATTGATTTCAAATACTAAAATGAGTAAGTAAGTTAATCATTCACCGTTGGCTTGTCTGACGGCGATTTTAGGCGCCATCATGACCTTTAGTGAATTTTGAGTCGTGACACTAGTTCACTATAAAATGAGGTAAAGATTATGTATAAAATCAGTTGGACCTAAAATGATACTAATAAGACCGCCGACACCGCCAATACCTTCAAGGATGATGCCAAAAGTCCAACAGATGGTAAGGTCGCGTTACATGTTGAGAGTGGAGTTGCAACCACAAAATGACAGTTGGACAATAGCAATGGCCAAGTATTTACGTGAGCATCCATCACAAAGGAAAATACTCCCGATCTATTTGTTATTGTACTTGATACCGCATGTCCTTCTCCACATCGCAATTACACTGATGCATATTAAATGATGTTATATTATTCATGCAACTAGATCAACTTTGTAAATAAAATGATATTATCTCACACTTTTTAGGCTTTTAGATGAAATGATCATACAGTTCAACATGCAGAAACTTCTTATGATGGGGCCATATGCATCTTATGACTGAGAGTAAGATTCATTCTGCTCAAGTTACTCTATATTTATACCATCCTCACCTATTGTTATGAAAGAAATAATGGGTGCAGTGTTATTTCTCTTAGACTTCAAATCATGCAATCTGCCTAAATTGTAAGAAAGCTTACTTGTAGTTATCTCTTGGATCATCTGAAAGCGTATATATACTCATATATCATAGGCTAATAATGCCACTTACGACATCCATCATAGGATTTAGTGTATATATAGAACTAATGTTTATTCGATTGGGAGAGTTCCATTTTGGCATACACACACACACACACACACACACACACATATATATATATAAATATATATACATATATATATATAAAATAGGTCTACGTACAAGAGCTCTATATTTCGTGAATCTATCTTCATTTTTAGCAATTGGTTGATGAATTTTAAAGAGGAATTTGGGGGGTTTTGTCTAAAACATCATAAATAAAATTTTCGAGTTTTGAACATCGATTTGGGGTCGGATTTGAGTGAAACTAGCATGGTTGGACTAGTAATTGAATGGGTTGTCGAATTTTGTGAGTTTCATCGATTTTCAAAGCGTGGGCCCGGGTTGGCCGTTTTGGTCATTTTGGGTTTTTGATTAATGATTCGACTTTTATCATTTGGAATTGTTTCCTTGGGGTTTATTTGATGTATTTGAGTTGCTTTTGGCAAGTTTCGAGCCGTTCGGAGGTAAGTAACACTTCTAAACCTAGAGCTGAGGATATGAAACCCCGAATTACGTGTTATGTGTTTGGTGTTGAGGTGATGTGCATGCTAGGCGAAGGGCGTGTGGGCGTGCACCATGTGAATTGTGTCTCCGTTATTTATTTGGTACTGTGTAGTTACTTGATCTTATCAATAACCACGAAATCTCTACGTACTAGAGCTACTGAACTGTGATCCATGTTAGAAATCATGTATAGGCTTCATGCTTATTCTGTTGGGACCTACTAAGGTCATATTGCTATTGAATTATTTGTTTAAATTGCAATTTCATATCCAGTCATGTTCATTCATTTCACATCATATCATTATTTTTGTCTAGTTTCATGACAGTGTGAGCCCGAGAGACTGGAGAGATTGATGATTGAGTGAGGCCGATGGCCTGAGTGTGAGTGATATTATGGGATCGGGCTGCACGTAATAACATGTTATATTGATTTATGCCTAGATCTGGCTTATTATAGTGCTTGGGCTGAAAGAGCCTTTCCGGAGTCTGCACACCCCCAGTGAGCGTGTTTGATTTATATTCAGGTATGGATCTTGCCCGAAGCATTTATATTTGGGGATGGATCTTCCCCGGGCTGCATTGGCCTTATACAGTACTGAGTGACTGACTGGGAGTTTCTATGTATATATTATGGATGGATCTTTCCTTTGCTGGATTGGCCATATACAGTACTGAGTGACTGATCATGTCGAGTTATTGAGCATGATGAGAGGAAAGTGTGAGACTGTGTGATTGAGTACTATGAGAGTGTGAGTACATGAGTTCATTTGTGAGACACGATGCGTTGACATGCACACATGACATACATGCATAGAAATACATTTTCCTCATGTTGTACGGTATCAAGTAGTTCGCGACTTCCCACACATATCGACATATAGGCATAGAGATGTATTTTCCTCATGCCATTTGAAAATGAAACATTTACCTATGGAAAGCTTCTTTTTTTGGAAAAATTACAGTTTTCAAACTTACTCATATTTTCAGCAATTTTTGTAAAAGGTTTGGGTTTACACTAATAGATGTGAAAAGCGAAGCTATTTTTATGGAACTATGAAAGTGCTTAAAATTTTATCTCTGAGTTATTACTTTCATTATGTAGTTATGAACTATTGTTGGCTATTGGTGTTGGACTTTGACCCTTGTCCCAACTTGTCACTACTTTCAACATAAGGTTATGTTTGTTACTTATTAAGTATATGGGGTCAGTTGTACTAATACTACACTACTTCACCCAGTGTGTAGATGTTGGCTGTTGATGTTGCTGTGTTCGATGGGAGTTGTATTTGAAGACATACCTGTGTTCCGGTAGTAGTTACCTCTTGTTCATGGAAGCCTTAGATTTATAAAAATCTGTTTATGTATATTTCGAATAGATGATGTATTTATTTCATACCAGCTTTGTAAATTCTAATATTAGAAGCTCATGATTTGTACTACTAGCCCTTGGGGAATGTATCAGATTCAGATATTTCTATTATTTAATTGTCATATTAATTTCTTTGGAATTGGTTAGTTGTTAATTGGCTTACCTAGTGGGTTGGATTATGTTCTATCACGACTAGTTCGATTTTAGGTCGGATTTTGGGTCGTGACAAGTTGGTATCAGAGCTCTAGGTTCATAGGTTCTACAAGTCATGAGCAAGTGTCTAGTAGATTCTTGCGGATCGGTATGATGATGTCCACACGTATCTTCGAGAGGCTATAGGACATTTAGGATATACTTACCATCTTCCCTTCCTTATCGTGTGGCATTGATTCACCTTGAAGCGTAACTCTTTGAATTTATTCCATGCATTCGTATGCGCACATGAGCGCTCGATATCGGCGGTACATCGATGTCTTGTGATTTCATGGGTGAGGTGCGAGATGTGATTTCTGTGTGCTAATGATGGCTCAGTCTAGAGGGCTTAAGGCCGGGTTTGGACTGTAGCTTGAACACAGGGATTTCGATTTGTGTGAGCACATGCTTTTGGCCTTATACGTCCCGTGTTGTCCTTATTAGTGGAATTTGTGACTCGATGAGTGCTTGGATGGCTATATTATTAGTATGATCTGACTGTGAGATTGTGTTCAGAGGCTTGAATGCAACGAGAAAGGTTTGCTTGGTATGTGAAAAGGACTATTGGGTGCTTGATTTATATCTTTATGTGACGTATAGTCTCATGTTATGAGTGTATTGGATGATCTGGCATGTTGTTTAATTGTGGAATGAATTAGATTCTCGTGTCTTATTGATGAATTCAGGCTTAGGATGATTAAGTGATGGTTTCATAGTTGTGGCTACGAATGGGTATAAAGGGATATCAGTTTGAGGCTAAGCAGGTAGGTTATAACCTGGGAGGTAATATACGGATATGTGATCCTTATGATGTTGTGTGTTTTTAGTTGGATCGATTGTAATAGTTGACCTGACCGTCAAGAGGATGAATGCAAGATTTGCAAATGTTTTAAGGTATTAGATGGTTAGTGTTACATGAGATTATGACGGATTTAGTTGAATCTCACTACGGTATAAAGGTAGTAATGGGGTATGGTTATTGTAAGTTATCAGATGTTTTATTCCATGGCTTTGAGCTAAGTGTGGGAGTCTGCTATTGACGATTTGATTGCATGGTTACGTGTTGTATTGGTTTTGGTCTGGGGCATGCTTGTGGATCGGTTATGGCTTGCAGAAGTTTGCCTTGAGGATGACTTGAGTAAGGAATATTTGGGTGCATGGTGTATTCCACTTTATGGGTATATGAGAATCATGGAATGATTTGAATTGATGTCTGTGAAAAATACAACGCACATGGAGTAGGAATTTAGTCGGTTGCTTAGAGGTGTGTATTATTATTTGGGTGATATTGTTATAATGGGGCACAAGTCGTTCGGCCGTTTGGCCTGTGCAATTCAGATTTGAGCATAGTGGATGACTCTCGAGAAAGTTCACATGGATTCAAGTTTTCTATGTAGCAATTGTGAATATTTTTGGATTTGTATATGGTTAGGACCTGAGATTTACGTCGGATGGTATCGGGACTCGCGGTATTTCTATATCATTATGGATTATACACTTCAGTGTCAAGGAGGTAAAGCAAACAATTATAGGTTCACATAAAGTCTCTTCAGAGTGGGTGTATCAGTTGTGGTGTTTGGGCTACTTAAGAGGGAATTCAGCAGATTATAGGCCTTAGGTGATGTGGTTTTATACTAGGATCTCGTAGGGTTAGTTCTGGTTAAGGATCATGGTTTTCTGGCAAGGAGAACTGTCAACTTGAGGGTAATGCAAAAGGAAATCAGAGAAATAGGGCAGCTTGGTAGTAGGTTAGATCAATATGGTAACGATAATGGTATGCTAGGTTCTTTTGGTTCTCATGATGTGATGGGTCTCTACAGGTGTTTTCTAGCAGCACGCATGGGTTTTTGTGACCGGCGTGGCTTGATTGAGTAAGAGGGGTTCAGTTTTAATAGCTTGGTTATGTGCAAATAGGTTTCAAAGTGTTCTCAGTGGTTTGTACCACGTTTTTAGATGTATATTTCCTACTGGCGTGAGGAAAATGTTGTGTATTGGTATTTTTTCTTGAATCAGATCAAATAGAGGGTTTCTACCTGATCGGGTATGTATCTCATTTGTGACTCAGAGTTGAATATGCGATTCTTATACTTTTCATATGATGGCATGATAGATGTGGTGTGTTGCGTGGGATGGAGATTTGCATGTGCAAGGTCACGATTCAGTTTTGAAGGGAATGCCATGAATTCTTAGACAACATGGACGGTTTTCGATGTTTAGATGAATGTTATAACTACTTGGTATTGTTTGAGAAGGGTGTATAGTTCAGAAGGTGCACTATGTTTTGACTTACGGATACTTCATTAGTATTAAGGTACTTGCCCGGTTGATCGGCCGTGGATATTCCAATTTTGCTTTGTGGCACGGAGGAATTATCGATGTATTCCTCATGGGATGATCGTGTATGAGAGATGTTTTAGACATTCTGGCGGGGGAGTTAGGATGAGATATGGCGATTTAGGTGTTCTATGGATTTGGAGACCGGGAGTTCTCAGAAGTAGGTTGATTCGTGGTTGTGGACTCTGAAGATGTGGTCAAAGTTAGCCAGATGATAGTATGTTTTATGGTTAGGTCACTATGGACTTTCAGAGGGTTAATTATCTATTTGTGGATGACCAGGGTTTATTTGGGAGCTCATTGGTAGGCCTAATGAGGATGTGTATTCCGCACAGGGTCAGATTTGTTGACTCGGTGCCGTTATTGCATAAAGATATACCATTTGGTTAGAGTGAGCTTGTTCGTGTCTGTATGTTCTATGTGTTATTCTTCTATGCTATGAGAGGTTGTGATTTGTGGTTATATGCACGCATGATGTGGTTCGAATTGGACCATGTAGCAAACTTCGTGTGATTTGGTGATTAGGGTGTGGAATGGTTGATTGCGCCTTGGTTATTTGTCCTTTAGGTTGTGGTATTGTGTTAATTGCTTCTTTGTTGTAATGGTCATGCACCTTGGGTACTTGATGTTGAGTTGCGCATGGTTATAGAGTTTGAGCATTGTGACTTGAGGTATTCCATGTGGACCAACGTTATCCTTTGTGTTTTAATTTTACGGTGTGTTATGGGTTCTTAGCATTGCATTGTGGTGGTACTTGTTAAGCTTGCGGGACGGTTCTCTCATTGGAGTAATTTCCTATCTTTGAGTACGTCTGAAATTGTTCCGTATTGGTGCACAAATTGCACGGTTTATGGCTCTAGGTAGTATTGGTGTGTCATGTCAGTATAGAAGTTTGTATTTGATAAGATGAGGTTATAGGACCTAGAATGGGTGATATTGGATTTGATTGCGGTATATTTGAAAGGATAATGTCGCTGACCTACTTAGAAATTTGTTATAGTTCTTGACGAAGGAGAGAGAGCTCAATGGCTTGTTGATCTGAAGAATGTTATGAGTTCTGCATGTTTCTTTCATTATCTGCAGCGTGCGAAGGTTTTAGAACGAGGTTTTGTTTGATATGAGGTTTATTACCGAAATTGGGTTGTTTTGAGCAGTTACTATGATCTGAAATTTTTCTATGGGTATTTGAGTTATGTTGTATATCCTGTGACTGTGTCTTGGGTTATGGTTATGGCTTGGTAGAGCTTGTTCAGACTTATATAGTATGTAGATTGCAAGGTTCAGGTCTTGTAGGAAATTTTGGATGTTGGGAATTGGATTATCTGGTTTACATACTAAGGTTGAAGTAATGATCATTAGTATGCTGTGTTGTCGGGCCCATATGGAATAGGGTGATGTGGGATCACCCCCGGGTATGTGCATGGTAAGGTTACATGGCGGTTGGACAAATTAGGAACAACTCTTGGCACGTTCGAGGACGAACGTATGTTTAAGTGGGGGAGAATATAACGACCCGATAGGTTGTTTTGAGCATTTGCACTTCGCTCGGTAGTTTACAGGCACGAACATCTCCTTATGATGTTTTATGACTTATACAAATCGTCGGTTTGGGTTCTAAGGTTATTCGGAAGTGATTTGGAAGAATGAAATTAATGGTTTAAGCTCTAAATTGAGAAGAGTTGACCAAGTTTGAGTTTTTACTATTTGACATTGGATTGGAGCTTCGATGGTTCCGTTATGTCTGGATGGTGATTTTGGACTCGGACGTATGCCCGAATTTGCATTTGGATGTTTCTAGAAGGTTTCGGCACTAATTGGCAAAAATTAGAAATTTGACGGTTTGGAAAGTTTATAAGTTTGACCGTGTAAGGACCCGTAAAAATTTAAACCAAAAACTCAGGATTTCGTGGTGCCAAGTTAGATTTCCTGCGTTATTACGCTGTGATTCGGACTTTTTCGATTGAACAGTACCCTACGGACTGAGAGGAAAATGTTTCGCAAAAGAAAACATTTCTGCGGCCCATTATGCGGCTGCATAATCACTCTGCGGACCACATAATGGCCGCAGAGTGAAGTAGTAAGTTTGGCCAACTTGAGGTCAGTTTTGCGGTCGATTATGCGACCGCATAATCAATATGCAGACCGCATATAGATCGCATAATCCCTATTGAGTGTTTGCGGAAGGAGTTTTGCTGTTCATTATGCAACAGCAGAACGAGTATACGAACAGCATACTGGTAGCATACCTGGGCCGTAAGTTCATGCCCTTGAGGGCCATTTATGCGGTAACTTTGCGGACCGCATAACCATTATGCGGTCATATATGCGACTGCAAACCTGTGTCGGGCACCGTTTTTCTTAATTTAAAACCCGACCCCCATTCCGTTAAAACACCCCCTTTGGTCTATTTTGAGCTCATTTATGATATTTCCAGTGTGAGAGAGAGGGTTCTAGAGGGAGGACCTAATTCCCATCAATTAATCTTCAACCATCACTCAAGTCATGGAAACATTCAAGTAGAGTACCAAATTCTTCCTCCAAAAGGGTAAGATTTCATCACCCCAGCTCTTAATTTCAAACATAGCTATAATGAGGTATTAATAAGATGGTCCATGGGTGTGAGGGTTGTTTATCTTGCATGCATGTGATAAAGAGTGTGAGAAAAATAAGAAGTGAACTAGAACTATGAACATTTTCCTAATTTTAGGTTCAATTTGTATATTGCAAAAATAGATTGAGGTTGCTAACGGTTCTCGGATAATTGTAGAGTCTAAAGAAGAGCAATTGAGGTATGTATGGCTAACTCTTTTCTTCCTAGAATCGAACTCCTAGTGTCCGAATGATTGGTGTAAGTTCCGACTTGATCTTACTAGAATTGTTGGCCTTAGTGTGTTGGGTTGAAAGATTTATGTTCCCTTATTGTTTTAGATATTTACCATGTCATCATGCTATTTGAGGACGTAACTGTGATTTTCCAAGTTCTTTCCCTTATGTGTGCAATGCCTTATATGATGGTACTTATCGACATGAATGATGACGTTATTTGATTGAATAAAAAGGGAAAGACATGAATTGTAAAATGTGCCCAAGTGCCAAGAACTATTTAATAAATGAAGCTGTTTTGTGCCATGTAATGAAAGACGGGAAAGAGATGCGAATTGAGTGAACAATTGAAAGAGGTTATGTCAAGTGAGATGGCTTAGCCGATCGGGACGAGATCGGACGCCATGCCGTACACATGGTGGCATTTGTGTTGGAACTATTTATTTACATTGTGGATATGGATATGTCTCACTTGGGATGGCTTAGCCTTTCGGGCCGAGGCCGGACTCCGTGTAAAAACACGGTGGCATTATGAGTTGTGGCTTTGGCACTAAAGATTATTAACCTAAAAAGATGAAAATATTGAATTGGAAATTATGTGATCCTTACTTGGTGTTTCTTGTATTTTTATGAAGTACTTATTGATTATTGTGACTGCCTTCTCTTTGTTTCACTGTTCATTCTACTGAGAGAGGTTTGTGCCTTACATACTAGTACTATTCGACAGTACTAACGTCATCTTTGTCGAGGGCGGTACATCGTTTAATGGATGTAGGTGGTTCCATCACAGATAGAGCTGATCGCATATAGTGGTGTTCTCCCTCACACTCATCACAGCAGCCTTAGTGAGCACCATTTCTTCCTGGGGTCATGTAGTCCTTCTTTGTATAAGTTTTCATATTTTGAGGTATAGCCGGGGCCTTGTTGCCGGCATTGACATGTTGTTCTTTTCTACCCTTAGAGGCTCCGTAGACGTTTATGTGGGTCATGTACGTATGTTGGGGTGTCGTTGGATCGAGTTGTATTTTGTGAACTTAACTATGACATAATGTATATAATGAAAAATGAACTAGCAATGTTTATATATTTATATAACTGATCTCTCCCATGTTTTACAAATTGTGACGCGTTCCCTTTTTGGATCATGAATGAGCCGTGTAGGAAAGGTTTACTAGGCTTGCTTGACCGGGGCGTGACACACCAAGAGTTGACTTTGTTGATATCAGTTTCGGATTGTAGTTCTGGGAATTGATATAGCTTGGTTATATCATTTGGGACTTGTGTGGAAAACTTGTGTTCATTCTAAGTTGATTTGATATGTTTCGGTGCGAGTTTTGAAAGTTGAAAAGTTAAAAGTTCTTTAAGTTCAATTTGAGGTGAGATTCATCATTTTGATGTTGTTATGCGTGATTTAAGGCCTTGCATACGTCCGTTTTATGTTATGGGACTTGTTGGCAAGTTCGGATGTGGTCCCGAGGGGCTCGGGTGAGTTTCGGACGAGGTTCGGATTTGTTTGGATCATTTTTTGCTAAAGTTTCTAGTGGCAGATCTGGTGTGATCGCACCTGTGGCTGGTTTGAACAAGTGCGATGGCCGCAGAAGCGACAGAGTGCGAGGAATATGAAGCGCATGTGCGAAGGTCTTCCCAAAACCAGAGTTTGTTACCACATGTGCGGGGGTTGCTGGACAAGGCTATTTTCGCAGAAGCAAAGTTTTCACTGCAGAAACGAAGGTCGCAGGTGCGACCTATTGTCCGCAAATGTGAAAAACGCTGGGCATAATGCTTTAAGTTTGAGGGTTGGCCATTTTTATCACCTATTGTGCTATGGGCCTCAGAATGGAGCGATTTTGGAGGCAACTTTCACAACAAGGATCGGGGTAAGTGTACTATACTTGGTTTTGACTATATTTTTGTGAATCTATCTTCATTGTTAGCAATTGGTTGATGAATTTTTGTCTAAAACTTCATAAATCGAATTTTTGAGTTTTGAACATCGATTTGGAGTCGGATTTGAGTTAAACAAGCATAGTTGGACTAGTAATTGAATGGGTTGTCGAATTTTGTGAGTTTTGTAGGGTTTCAAGGCACGGGCCCAGGTTGGAAGTTTTAGTCATTTTGGCTTTTGAATAAGGATTCGACTTTTATCATTTAGAATTGTTTCCTTGGGCTTTATTGGATGTATTTGAGTTGCCTTTGGCTAGTTTCGAGCCGTTCGAATATCGGTACACGCGAGATGACATTTCTGGAGCATCGTTTGGCTTACTCGGTATTGGATTTTGCTTTCTCGAGGTAAGTAACACTTCTAAACTTGGTGCTGAGGGTATGAAACCCTGAATTACGTGTTATATGTATGGTGTTAAGGTTACGCACATGCTAGGTGACGGGTGTGTGGGCGTGCACCATGTGAATTGTGACTCCGTTATTTCCGTGGTACTGTGTAGTTACCTGATATTATCTGTTACTACGAAATCTCTACGTACTAGAGTTACTGAGCTGTGATCTGTGTTAAAAACCATGCCTAGGCTTCATGCTTATTCTCTTGGGACCCACTGAGGTCATATTGCTATTGAATTATTTGTTTAAATTCAACATATCTCAGTGTTTGCTGCTATTTATTGACACATCATATCATCATTTTGAGCTAGTTTCATGGGATTATGAGCCCGAGAGACTGGAGAGGTTGATGAATGACTGAGGTAGTGGGATGGATCTTCCCTCGGCATGGATCTGCCCGAAGCAATTATATTTGGGGATGGATATTCCCCGGGCTGCATTGGCCTTATAAAGTATCGAGTGACTGACTGGCAGTTGCTATATAGATAAATTCAGGATGGATCTTCCCTAGGCTAGATTGGCCATATACATTATAGAGTGACTGAGCACGTCGAGTGATTGAGCATGATGTGATGAAAGTGTGAGACAGTGAGATTGAGTAATCTGAGAGTGTAAGCACATGAGTTCATCTATGAGACACATTGCATTGACATACACACATGACATACATGTATAGAGATGCATTTTCCTCATGTCTTACGGTGTCACGTCATTCATGACTTCTCACACATATCGACATATAGGCATAAAGATGTATTTTCCTCATGCCATTTGAAAATGTAACATTTACCTGTGGTAATCTTTTTTTTTTTGGTAAAAATTACAATTTTCAAACTTACTCATATTTTTGGCGATTGTGGTAAAGGATTTGGGTTTTCACTGATATAATAGAAAAGAAGATCTATTTTCCTGGAACCGAGAAAGCATAGAGCATTTTATCTCTGAGTTACTTCTTTTATTACTTTCATTATGTTGTTATGAACTGTTGTTGGCTATTGGTGTTGGACTCTGACCCTTGTCCCAGCTCGTCACTACTTTCAACCTAAGGTTAGGTTTGTTACTTATTGAGTACATGGGGTCGGTTGTACTTATACTACACTTCTGCACCTTGCGTGCAGATGTTGACTGCTAATGTTGTTGTGTTCGATGTGAGCTGGATATTAAGACATACCTCTGTTCCGGTTGTAGTTGCCTTTGTTCATGGCAGCCTTAGATTTATAAAAATCTTTTTATGTACATTTTGAAAAGATGATGTATTTATTTCATACCAGCTTTGTAAATTCTAATCTTAGAAGCTCATGATTTGTACTACCAGCCCTTGGGGAATGTATCAGATTCAGATATTTCCTTTAATTAATTGTCTTGTTAATTTCATTAGAATTGGTTAGTTATTAATTGGCTTATCTAGCGGGTTGGGTAAGGTGCCATCACGACTAGTTGGATTTTGGGTCCTGACATCAATATAGGGTCGGAACACACTGTGCATCAAGTGAATGAATGTTGTTGGGGCGTTGGCCAGCCCAAATGACATAACAAGGAACTCGTAGTGTCCATACTGAGTCTTGAAATCAGTCTTCGGGATATGTGGCTCCCAGATCTTTAACTGATGATAGCTTGAACGCAAGTCAATCTTCAAAAACATTCTGGATCCCTGTAACGGATCAAATAGGTCATCAATACAAGGCAAATGATACCTTTTCTTCACTGCATCTTTGTTCAACTGGTGATAATCAATTCATATGCGTATAAAACCATTATTCTTCTTCACAAACAAGACTGAAGCACCCCAATGAGACCCACCGGGTCGAATGAATCCCTTGTCAAGAAACTCTTGCAAATACTCCTTTAACTCTTTCAACTCTAGTGGGGCCATACGATATGGAGGAATATAGATGGGCTAAGTGCCCGGTAACAAATCAATACCCAAGTCGATATTCCTGTTGGGCGGCATCCCTGGAAGATTTACTGGAAATACATCTAGATAATCCCTCACTACTGGTAATGACTCAATGGTAGGAGTATCAACACTAACATCTTCCACATAAGCTAGATATGCATCCCAACTCTACTAGGAGTATAATATAAGGCACCACTCCACTCTAACCATTATAATCGTGCCATAGCCAGCGTCATGGTCTTGGCGTGACAATCAAGAATAGAATAATAGGGTGACAACCAGTCCATACCAAAAATAATATCAAAGTCTACCATTCCGAGCAATAATAAATCAGCTCTGGTCTCAAAACCACTAAGAAGAACCAAACACGACCGATACACATGGTCAACAACAATAGAATCTCCCACATGTATATACACATAGACAGGAGAACTCAAAGAATCATTGGATACACCCAAATACAGAGCAAAATAAGGTGACATATAGGAATAAGTGGAGTCTGGATCAAATAAGACTGATGCATCTCTATGACAGACAGGAACAATACCTGTAATGACAGAGTCAGATGCAATTGCCTCTGTTCTAGCAGGAAGAGCATAATATCTGGCATGGCTTCCCCCTCTAGGGCAACCTATACTTGCCCGACCTCCACCTCGAGCTGGCTGAGGAGGTGGAGTGGTAGCTAGTGCTGTAACCATAGGCTGAGGACCCGGTGGAGCACGTGGGGCCTGAGTAGTATGTGCGGGTTAACCCGCCGTGTGTATGGGGAAATCCCTCCCCATATAACTAGTGTCACCACCCTTAAAACAAGCTCTTGAAGGACGTGGCTGCTGTGGCTGGCTCGGGCCTGATCAGTTGGACTCACCACTGAAAGCACCTCGTGCAGGAGGTGCGCTACACACTGGCGGTGCAAAATAGGGTGCCTGGGCCCTAGGAGTGGCCGGAATACCACTGGCGGCTGGAAGTGCTGAATGAACAAAGTGATTGACAGATCCCCAACCATTATGAGATGCAGTTAGGGCACGATTACCACTGTATGTTCCAGACTCTTGAGACCTCCTAGCCTCTCTCTCCTCTCTCTCTCGAGTCAGCATACTCTCCAATCTCCTAGCAATCCACTACTTGCTAGTATGCGATGTCCATCTCCAACTCTCGGTCCATGCTAAATATGATACTAGCTTCGAGCCCCTCAATAAATCGGCGGACCCGCTCTATAATAGTAGCAACCAAGGCTGGTGCTTTCCTAGCCAAATCACTGAACCGGACCGCATACTCTGACACAGTCATAGAACCCTGGCGCAACTTTTGAAACTCTGTGCGCCATGCATCTCTGTGACTCTGGGGAACATACTACCTCAAGAACATATCCGAGAACTGAGTCCATGTGAGTGAAGATGCCTCGGTTGGACTACCCAACTCATATGCACGCCACCACTGATAAGTTGATCCCCTAAGCTGGAATGCAAGGAAAGAAACCATACTAGACTCCGCTACACCTATAGTATGGAGGCTACAGTGGCACTCCTTAAGAAAACACTGGTCATCCTCTGATGCCAAGCCACTGAAAGTAGGATGGTGGTATTTTTGTACCTCTCGAGCCTGCGTTGTTCATCCTCAAAAATTGTTGCCCTAACCTCGGGCTGGACTAGGGCTACCAACGGCACTGGTATGACCTCTGGAAACTGGCTGACCTGAACCCGCTGCTCTGGGGTACAGGTGGCGGGAGTCTCTACTCCTCCCCTGGCCTGAGATGTGGCAGGAGCAAGTGGCTTCAACCCTACCTGAGCTAAGGTGCCGAACATGCTCAGAAACTAAGCAAGGGTCTCCTGAAGAGCTGCTACAGTAACATGCGTCTCAGGTGCTTGCGCTTTGACTGGAGCTACTGGAGGCTCCTATGTAACAACTCGTGCGGGTGCTCTGGCCGAACCACATGGACATCCTCACCCTCTACACTGGACCCGGCCTCTCGCGGCTCTAGTAGGGGGCGCAGTGCCCGATAATCTGATCCGGTTGTACGTATCCTCATCAACTGTAAGGGAATAGAAAGAAAGAAGTTTAGAATCATGAAGTGAACAATTTCTTACGACAATGAATCAAAAACGTGAAATTTATCCTAACAGTTCCATATCGTCCAGAAGATAAGTACAGACGTCTTTATACCGATCCGCGAGACCCTCCTAAACCTTCTTGTGACCAATAACACCTATGAACCGCGAGATCTAATACCAACTTGTCATGACCCAACTTTCCCTCCGTAAGCTGTCGGGACGGCACCTCGGACTAGATAATCTTAACAAATGTGAATGACTAAACCACAGCATCAATATATATATATATATATATATATATATATATATATGTGTGTGTGTGTGTGTGTGTGTGTGTGTGTGTGT